>ML843637.1:8728-47111 GCA_009831015.1 Picea engelmannii | reverse complement strand
ATGGGAATGCTGCTGCTCGACCCATTTTCATTATCCTGTGCACAATTACATGAGTTGGAGATGATGAGTATGCAGAAACCCAAGAACACAACTGCCACCAAATTGAAACTGTTCTCCATATGTAACATCTCATTCATTAAGTCACAGATCTCTCATACACTTTCATCTGCTCTCGCTCTCTGTAAATAGGTTCGCCTGGCTTCACATAAACTGATGATAAATTTATAAACTTAAAAGATAAAGGAACGCCAATCAATAGAGATTTTCATTTTCTGTGCACCATTCCCATCATGATTTTTTTACAGTTAACTTTAGGCTAATCAATCAATAGAGATTTCCATTTTTTATGCACCATTTCTTCAATCGGGTGAAGAACGTGACATTAAAGGCGTAAAGCAAATTCCTTTGTTTATTGTTGTGATGCCATTTAGTTCTAGTCAATTCAGGTCGATGCCACAGCTATTTATCCGTATTGTTTTTTCCATTGGAGGGTGCACCCTTAAAAAAGTACGACTAGATGCTTATGGTAAATATTATTTACCATGGCAAGGTGTCATTTTAGTTTTTTTACCATTCGAAGGTGTCATTTTACAAAAATACGACTGGATGCCTATGGTAAATATTGTCTACCATGATTCAATGTTTGAGATAGAAACTTTTAGCAAGGTGTTTTTGAAAGATAAGTTTATGTAATCATACGTTTGTTTATTCACGTGGATATATCCGTGTTATTTAAAATTTATTAAGGGTTGTTTTTTAATAGAATACTTTTAATAAGTTTATATATATATTTATATAAAATGGTGAACTCTTTTACTTGAATTATAGAATATTTTACAATTTTAGTGTAATTAATTGGTTTTATGATTAAGAATGCACTTTGAAATGTATATATTTTATGTGGAAAATGTTTTTTTGGGAAATCTTTTAAACATTTCTTAACATTTTGTGTTTAACATTTAAGCTAAATGTTGTTTGAGTACAACATGTATTCCTAATCCAAATCCAAAGGGATTTTATTTGACTTGAAATTATGATCTCTAAGTGGTCTTTGCCTTGAAACTAGTCTTCAAATTCATTGAGCCAATCCATTGGAACATAGATAGATTTTGATTCCCTCTAATTTTCAAATAGAAGGTGGATCAACCATTAGTCTTTCTGCTAGTAAACTTGAGGAACTCAAACTTGAAAATAGAAGGAGAGAGAAATTGGCTTCTCTCAGGCGAGGCAGCATGAGGCCATCAAAGCAAAGCCACACTGTGCTTTATTAAATCGATGAGGAGTACAATATATATGTTGATATTCGGTTTAGACGATTGGAACCATTATTCGGTTTAGAGGAGTACACAACTAATCTCCATTATTTCTAAGTCTCCCCTTTAATGGAGAAAAGATTGACATCCACACCTAAGATCTCCCTAAACAGTTCAAATTTTATGTTCCCAAGAGGCTTAGTGAAAATATCAACARCATTTTCACTAGTATTACAATACATTAAAGCAATGTCATTAGACTGCATCTTTTCTCGAACAAAATGAAACTGAGTATCAACATGCTTTGTCCTTGAATGGTAAACTGGATTATTTTCCAACTTGATTGAGCTCTGGTTATCACATTTGATTATCGTAGCTTTCCTTTGTTCTTCTCCAACATCTTGAAGTAGTCTTCTCAACCAAACAACTTCACAAGTTGTTGCACACAATGCTTTATATTCGGCCTCAGTGGATGACAAAGATACAATAGGTTGCTTCTTACTGCTCCATGAAACAATCYCGGATCCAATGCCAAAGSCATAACCTGTAGTAGATCTTTGATCATCTAGATTACCAACCCAGTCTAAATCTGAGCAACCTGTCAACTCAACATCGAATGAATCAATATATTTAATACCATAATCAATTGTGCCTTTGAGATACCTGAGTACCCCTTTCGCTGCATTCCAATGGTTTTCTAGAGGTTTTGCCATAAACTGACTTAACACACTAACATAATATGTTATGTCAAGTCTAGTTGTAGTGAGATAGTTCAAGCTTCCCACCATCTATCTATACATTGTACCATTTACCTCCTTCGAACCATTATCAAAGTAAAGTTTCATGTTTTGTTGCATTGGAACATAAGAAATTTTACACTAATCCTTTTTAAACTTCTTAAGTACTTCTCTGACATATTTACCTTGAGACGCAAAGGTTTGACCAGCATTTTACCTAGGCAGTAATGTAACTCACCAAGATCTTTCATTTCAAATACATGTGACATCTGCTTCTTAATTCCACTAATGAATTTTTCTGAATTTCCTGTAATAATTAAATCATCAACATATAAGGAAATCAATACGACATGGCCCTTTTCATTAAACTTGGTATGCAGATTTGGATCACTTTTGCTCCTCATAAAACCCTGTTGAAGAAAGAAGGAATATATCTTCTCATACCATGACCTAGGTACCTGTTTCAGTCCATATAATGCTTTCTTTAATTTACACACTAAATGTTCCTGAACACTTTTCACAAACCCCTCTGGTTGAGTAAGGTAAACCTCCTCCTTTAACTCACCATTCAGAAAAGAAGATTTTACATATAATTGGTGAAGCTTCCAATGGTACTTTGTAGCTAGTGTAATTAACATTTTTATAGTGTTTAATTTAGCTACTGGTGCAAATGTTTATGCATAATCAATGCCCTCCTTCCGCGAATACCCTTTTGCCACCATTCTGGCTTTATATTTATCTATACTACCATCTGCTTTGAATTTAGTTTTGTATATCCATTTACATCCTATGGGATTTTTATCTGTAGGCAATTCAGTCAATTCCCAAGTTTTCTTTTTCATTATAGAGTCATATTCTTCCTCCATTGTTTTTCTCCACTCTTCATGTTCATTAGCTTCATTAAAACTCATGGGTTCTATGACATTTGAAATACTACTCATCAAGGCATAATCTTTGTATTTTTCAAGTGGACGAACCTGTCGTGAAGATCTTCTCAATTGGTTGGTGACTTCTTCTCCATTTTGTGAAGATTCTTCTTCAATGCTGGATGTATCCATGTCATTGGTTGCCTTTTCCTGTTGGTGTTTCTCTTCTTTGACCTCTGCATCTTCAAGAAGTACATGCCATCCTTCATGATTGTTGTCTTCATTATTTCCTTCTGCCTGCTCATGGAAAATTACATCTCTACTTGCAAAAAAATTGTGAGTAGATGGATCAAACAGTTATATGCTTTAAATCCTGAACAGTACCCTATAAAAATACATTTGATAGCTTTAGCATCAAGCTTCTTCATGTTCTCCTTTGGAATATGTGCAAAAGCCTTACACCCACATATCCTCAAATTATTAACTGTTGGTTTAAAATCATACAAGGCTTCGAAATGATTTTTATGATCAAGACACCTTGTTGGACTTCTATTCTTTAAACAAATAGCAGTACTAATGGCCTCAACCCAAAAAACATTTGAGAGATTCTTACATTTCATCATACTTCGTGCACACTCCACCAGAGTTCTATTTTTCCTTTTTGCAACTTCGTTCTATTGTGGAGTGTGCGATACTATAAATTGTTGTACTATTCCATGATCTTTGCAATACTTGATGAAGTTCCCTAATCTGTACTCTCCCCCTTGATCTGAGTGGAGGATTTTGATGGACTTTCATGTTTGTTTCTCCACCATGTTTTTAAATTCCTTGAAGTATTAAAAAACATCACTCTTTTTTCTAAGGAAATAAGCCCATGTGTATCTTGTGCAATCATCAATAAATAACAAAAAGTAGTAAGCACCACTTAAGGACCTTGTCTGCATTGGTCCACAAACATCAATATGTATAAGTTCTAATACATATTTGTTTCTCCTATCAGAATTAGAGGGGAATTCATTTTTGTACATCTTTCCTAATCCACAACCTTCACAAGCAGCATACTCATTAAATATCTCCATATCCCTTGAGCTAATAAGAATGATCATCTCCAAGATAAATATGGGCACCATTATGTGTTTATTTAAAGTTTATATACCAATTATTATTACATGTCATGTGAATTGAAGCTCCAGAATAAAAAAAACAATGTGTCAACATCACCAATTTCAACAGGCAGCATTAGACACAAACAATCTGAGATCTTTTGAATCAAAATTCGGATTTTCTTCTGCAAAATGTCTTGAATGTTTTCTATTTTTATGCCTAGCCTCATCATTTTTCTTCTTATGACATTCTTTGGCAAGATGCCCAGTCCTACCACAATAGAAACACTTATGTTCATTTTTATTAGATGGCATACCTTGATTTGGCTTTGGCAATGACTTCCTCTGAAATGAATTTTCTCCTCTTCCTCTTTCTCATGGTTTCCCTTTAGGGAATCTCTTCTTTGTCCATAGTGCTATCTCTGAATTATGAGGCTTCAAATTCATGCGCCTCTCTTCTTCTTGCAACAATATACCTATCAATTCCTCAAAGGTAGGAGCTTTCTCTCTCGCTGCAAGGCTTGTTATAAACATTTGATAGTCCTGTAGCGTTCCATTTAGGACTATTGTGACAAGATCAATGTTTGACATTTTTTCTCCTATATCTCCCAATTTATCTTTCATGTTTTTAATTCGCCCAAGAAAAGTACTAACAGACTCATTTATATCCATTTTAATACTTAGCATTTTACTCTTCGTATTATTAGTCTCATACAATTATTTAAGTGCTTTCCAGGTTTCTTTAGAAGTCTTAGCATCTCTAATGTGAGGAATTATATTATCTTTCACAGACATTCGTAATAATACATTGGCTTTGTTCTCCCGCTTATCCCAATCTTGGATTGTTGCCGCTATCGCACGCATCGGGTCGTACTTCATCTCCTTTCGCGATAAGTTTCAACAAGTGGATTCACCATCTCTGCAAACTCCTTCACACAGCGAACTCACAGCAAATTCAAAGCAACGATTTGATACCTGGGTATAAGAAGAATGAGTATAGTGGGCACCGCTATGCACGTAAATAGTTGTTGATGAGATAATGAAGAAGTATTTGCAGTTTTTTTATAGACAGCATGAAGAGGGAGGCGTGAAGAATAGGCGTATCCCACTTGCGCTCAAGGAGAGAAAAACAAGAAACAAAGACAAGTGGATGTTGTATATGTCTTTTACAGCCCGAAGCTTCGTTGGCTTATGGAAACGACGGTCATGCTTCCTTTTCAACGTGTAATACTTTCTACACGACTTTCAAGATTGGAATTATACTGCGAGTGTGTCCTATCCCATGCGTATTTCAATGTCTTTGTGCTTTATCTTGCTTACTCACAAATCCCCGTGTTTATTGCAATGTTTCCATGTCTTTAAATACAAACTGCCATGCTTTTCTTTCTTCAGCGTTCAATTTTAAATCTATCCTTACATGAAAATCAGAGTCAAATGTAAAGCTGCACAGAAAGTAAGTTCCACGCTATTATCACTGGGAATCAGACTGCAATTTAGTGTTGCCCTCTCTCATCCTTTCATCCTGTTCTCTCGTTTATTTCTTTATTAGATTTGGTCTGTGAAGCATTTTGCGTCTTTCATCTCATCGCTTTAATATGTTACTCCACAGTAGCGATGTGATCTGGTGCACCAACAACGAGCAGTTGTACCAACAACGACTTCCAACAACGAGCAGACGTACCAACACTCCAACAGGCACTACACCGATTAACCAATAACAACGATCTGCCTCTCTCAGCAAAAATTCTCCAGCGAAGAGCTCTAATACCAACTTGAAAATAGAAGGAGAGAAATAAATCGGCTTCTCTCAGGCGAGGCAGCACCTGGAGGCCATCAGAGCAAAGCCACATTGTGTTTTATTAAATAAATGAGGAGTACAATATATATGATGATATTCGGTTTAGATGGTTGGAACTATTAGACGGTTGGAACCATTATTTGGTTTAGAGGAGTATGCAACTAATCTCCATTATTTCTAAGTCTCAATCGTGTGACTTTCCCATTAACAACATGCCTTTAACGAATGATCCCAAACTATTGAGTTAACCATTAGAATATATATATATATGTATATATATATAAATATAAGAATTTGAGTTAGTTTATATAATACAATTTAATGGAATTCTTTCAATTAGTTTTTTAAGGTTTATGAGTATAGTATTAATAACAATAAAATAATAATAATCTAATTTAGAGTTATATTTTAGCTAGATGCCAAATTGACATATAAAACCTCTTTTATTGTGGAATAAAAATAATATGATCTCAAGTTAAGAAAAATTCCTTAAATTAGATTATGACCTATAGTATTTTTTTAGTAAACAAATATTTTTTAAATTAGATTATAAAAAATGTTAGGTGAATATTCAATTTATAATATTTAAAAATTCAACTTTAAAATTTAATATTTTAATTTAAAATTATATTTTAATTAAATTAACATATAAGACCTTCTTGGTTACGGAATAAAAAATCCTTTCCATATAATAATATCATTGTAATTTTATTTTATTTGTATAAAATCATATCATCTTAAGTAAAAAAAATTATGACATTCTTTTTGGTAAATAAAAACTCTTTAAAATAGTAATAATATGACTGTAACTATATTTTGTTGGTATAGAGTCATATCATCTTTATGTAAAAAAAAATTATAACATATTCTTTTTGGTAAATAAAAACTCTTTAAAATAGATTATAAAAAAGTTTTACTTAGACTATCTTTTTATTTGATTGATGTGGTATTCAATTTAAGAAAATTACTTACATTATCTTTTATTTGATTTGATTGATGTGATATTCAATTTATAGTATTTAGAAATTGAACATCAATATTTAATTTTCAATTTTTAAGACTTAAATTAAATTTAAATAATCAACTATAATTATAACCACTTATTTCTACTTAAATATTTTACATGTTTCACCTCTAAACATGGTGTTGTCACATCTCCTAACCAAAACCTTGAAAGTATGATGACTCAATTTTTTAAAGTATTTAACATATTCCTTTCTTGTATTTATATATCTTCTTACTCTCACAATGATATTCCTTTCTTGTATTTATATATTTTCTTTTAATAAAGTTGTGGTTTGCGAGGTTAAATGGATTCTCTCTCTTTTAATTTTTTTTTGTGTAGAGATCATTGTATGCGTCATTAATAGAATTTAGTTGTCTTTGAAAGAAAAAATGTTATTCTTCAGATATCTAAATTGTATTTCTCTTTTTACTTTTATAAAATAAATTTTCATTTATATGATTTAAAAATATATATAAATAAATTTTATTTATCTTATTTATTATTTAAATTTATTAAATTAACTCTACATTTATAAAGTTTAAAGAAAAAATGTGTAATTTTAATAAATCTTCTTAAGGTTTAAAGAAAAACATGTAATTTTAGTATATAAAACAAAATGAATCATCAATACAAATTAAAAAAGTGAAAAAACATTTTACTAACAAGTGTTGCGTGGTAGCGTAGTCTTTGTTGGGTTAAATTAGGATAGGAAAAAGTAGTGAAGGTAAATGAAAACTGCAGCGAAGATGTGGCAAGCAGCATGAACCACAGGTGGTATCCATGCAGTAAATGACACGTGGCCTCTAGAGCCCCATTTATTTTTTTAAAGTATATAATCTATTTTGCTATGTTGAAAATTTTTGTCTATGTTGTCTGTATATGTGGCAACACACAAAAAAATTATATTCAAATTAAGAAAATACAATTTCTGCATAGTGGAAGATAAAAATTTATGACGACGCAAATATAAAAGGAGATAAAAAATAATTAAATTTGAAATATATCAAAAAAGTTACATATTCCTGGAAATTTAAATGCATTTGTCATATAGACTGGTGGAAGATAAAAATGTATGAGGACATAAATATAAAAGGAGATAAAAAAATAGTTTTATTTGAAATATATCAAAAAATAATATTGTATGTTACATATTCTTGGAAATTTCAAAGCGTTTGTCATATAGACTGGGATTGGGGCTCCCGTGGACCATAAGAGAAATATGTACAAGAAATAGGACCGTGGAAAGAAGAAGTGAGCGACGGTAGAGTGTAATACCTGAAAATAATAAATTGAAAGGTATCAGTCTTTGGCTAGACATTTCTATTTTAAAAAGTGGAATAATTGGGTTGATAAACAAAGCAGGATGCGATCAGTAGACTTACATTGATGGTATATATGACCCATTTTGCTATTTGCTTGTTGATTCATTTTCATTGATGTCGTCGACGGCTACTGGAATCATGGCAACTACATGTTTCCTTTCGTCCACGACCTGCTTCAATTCCCTTTCGAGCCATTCTTCAATGTAGCTTCTCATTGGGGCGACGTTGATCTCATTCTGGATTTTTATGTTGAAAATTTCATTTTCTAGTTCCCTGAAGTCGATAGAAAGATTACACAGAGCCTGGTCAATTTCTTCATTCTGTATTGAATAGTCAACTAGCCAGTTGTCGACGTCATCTTGACCATATTCAAAGATGTTGTAAAACTTTTCCAAAGACAATGCCTTAAAAATATCAACCTGTTTATCGAAGCCTTTCTTAGTTAAGGGCAAGGAGTTGACGATTAAGTTGGGGTCTTGGAAGTCGTTGGTCCTTCCGGCTAAGTTTATTCTGGACAGATTTGTGAATAATTTTTCTTTTTTTGATATGGCTTATTCACATGACTGAACAATGAGATGCAGGTTCTTCACTTTTTCTTTCCAACATGCATTTCATTGACCGATCCAGTTTTTGGATGGGAGATCTTGTTGTCTTCTTCTTGTTTCTGTCATGTTGTTGACAATGGTGCCAAAAGGAAGGATCGTGTTTAAATAGAAATGTTCTTCATCTTTTAACTCCACATGCAAATGTTCGAGCAAATTATGTGCCCTCGTTCCAAGGGAAGTCATGGTTTGTGATGTTTCCCACGCCTCAGTAATCAATTCCATTCTTTTCTTGATATTATTCTCCACATATCCTCTACACGATGCGAGGAGGCTGGAGGATCCTTTTAACTTGGCTGCAGGGGTGGCAGGCATGGCTATTGCCAAAGGATTGATAATCAATGTCATAGGAATCAAAGCCTCTTCTAATTCCTTGACCCAGTCCTTCAGTCTGGCATTCTCGGCCTCAATGCCTCCAATGGAATCATCAAGTGCATTTGTGGTTGCTATGTGAAGTCGACAAATTTGGGACGGTCACATGTCTGCAAGGTTAATCTCTGAACGAGATTTTCCTTTCTTATTTTTTACATCTTTTTTTTCAATAATCAATTTTTTGGATTGGCTGTCAAAAACAACGCTCTGGAACACGAAGGATTCATCTTCGTCAAAATTTTCCGTATCAGACATGTCCATTGGACGACTATGCTGGATCGCGTCTCTGGGCTGATCAAGGTAGCGGAACACATTATCCAGATCAGGCTCAAGTTCCATGTTCTCACTCTGAATTTCGGGCTCTTCCGCTTGTCCCACAAATTTTTTTCTCTTCTTGTCTACTGGAACCTTGTGAGAACTATCAATTTTAGGGTGAGGAGGGTCGTTATCTCCTCCTCTGTTTGAAGAACTCTGAATTTGCTTTGTTGTTGTGGTGAGTCGTTGGAGCGATGCTCCGGGATGTCGTACTTTTGGGAGTGTTATTCGTCGATTAAACACTCTTCTCACCGGGGCCTTTTCCCTGTTGCTTGTACAATTCAGTGGTGCTTTGCAGTGTGTCTAGGTCGTTGGCATCAGAAGCAGGAGCATTGTCATCGGTGTCTCTGTTTTAGGTCAGGTGTTTTTTGAAAAAAGAATTGTCGAAGCCAAGTGTTTGTAAATGTTGTAAAAAAAAATTATTAGGGTCAAACCCTCTTAGGCTTTCAGCATATCTTAGGTTCAAGTTGCTAGAATGGGCTACGAATTCATCAATTTTGTTGACGTTCCTCAACACGAAGTCCTCGACTTTCCAAGGCAAATGAATGAACTGTTTTTTTCTCTTCTCTTGGAATAGATGCAATCAGTAGTTGTATTGCCTTGCTACTTTTGTAACAAACATTATGTCTGTAATGTGACATGGAAGGAGAGCAGATTTTTCCCTGGAGCCAAAAATCTATATCACAGTGTAATTATCCATATGTTCAAGTGCCCCCTTCCTGTCCAAAAAACTGGTTGCCTATTCAGATATGTGGGGAGCATCTTCTCCTAACAACAAAAATTTGAAAACATACACAAAGCCATTAAAAACCTCATAAAAACAGTGGGAGGCCTTCTGCTTCCACAAGGCCTAGTACCAGAATGTTACTGAGTCTAATTCTCAGTTGACCTTCTTGGACAGAGACAGTTTTGGAAACTGGCAGCAATGTGCTATCGCAAAACTAAGTAGGATGGCATATAAAAATTTCTTCTCCTTTTTGAAGCTTGACAATTGGGAACATATTTCATGGGAAATTAGCTTGCCCCAATAAAAAATGGTTTGTTCCTTGACTGTGAAATACAAAATATAAAGAGTCATCTGGGAAATAGTTGTTGTGTACTCCTGTCCCGTTATTCTTGTAAATAGCCAGGCAATTTCCCAGAATGGATTTCTAAATGAACTAACCTGCAAGCTTGTGATATCTTCAGGAACTACCATCGGGTCTTCCAAGAAATAGGGCAAGAGGTCCAACCCTTTATTATGCGTTGTTAGGAACTGCTTGGAATCTTCTCCTTTGAATGTCAATGTTGGCTCTGACAATCTTAACATCTAGTGGAAGACCTGAGGTGACAAAGAAACAGAAGATCAGTCCCGCAGTGGAGTAATTATTTTGTCTAAAATAAATTTATCAACGCACCAAGAGACCAGCTCCTTACAGTCAAAAACTTCAGGGACACAGCCTGCACGAGCAATCCCAGAGGTCCAAATTATTTCGTTCTGGGCGACAGGGGATGAGTAATAATAATATGCCCTGGACCACTGGAAGTTATATTCCTCATGCCCGAAGATGTTCATTGTATCTCCACAGAACTGTTGTCGAGTTGATGCCATAGGTTTATGAGAACATTCATTTGCTCCAAACGATGGTTGAAATGAACAGTTGGAAGCAATAATATAACTCTCCGCAAATGTTGGTTCAATGCTTATGAATGGGAAAGCTCCTTGAGCCTTTCGCTGATTAATGACAATCTGTATGGGTGTTGCATGATGAACTGTTAGCAGTAAAGCTTACTTATTGCATATTTAGAAGTGCGAAGGTGGCGGGTATGACGAAGAGCAATTAAGGATTGAAGGTTTCGTGAACGTGCCAAGCCGACGACGTGCGAACGACATTTCATGATTTTGAAATCAACACTCGGAAGGGATAATATAACCCTCCGCAAATCTTGGTTTAATGTGTATTAATAGGAGATCTCCTTGAGCCTTTTGCCCATCAATGACAATCTATACGGTTCTTGCACGATGAGATGTTAGAATTAAATGTCACTAATTGCATATTTAGAAACAAGATATATATATATATACACACATTTTTTTATTATAAACAAATGCGAAGGTCATGGAGACGGGGAAGAGCAAGGAATGAATGGCAAGGTCGGAAAAGCGGTCGGACAGGATTCAAAGTAAGGTTACAGGGGATACTCAGGAGAGGTGAGTGTCCGACGGTCAAATTTTATGTATCGAAATTTTTGACTGCAAAACGTGTAAAATGGAAGAGAGTATGATGGGGCAGTGCAGCGGCCGGTTTGTATATTTTCGAAATTCCGGGAAAGTGGCTAAGTATGGAATAGGGAAACGGTTGGTCAGACTCGTTTTCGAAATCGAGGATTGAAGATTTCGTGAACGGACCAACCTGATGACGCACAAATGACATTCCATGATGTTTGAAATTAACACTCGGAAGGGATAATATAACCATCCAGAAATTTTGGTTTTATGCGTATTAATGGGAGATCTCCTCAAATCATGGTTTAGCATTAATTCTTGCTAATTGCATACTTAGAAATAAGATCTTATATATAATTGCTAATTGTTAATTGCAAAGGGAGCGAGCACAGGAAACAACGATTAGGAATTGGATATTTCTTGAACCTGTCAATCCGACGATCCGCGAAAGAAATTCGAAGAAATGGCGAAGTATGGAAACCGGACAGACGGGCTTCAAAATGGGGTGACAATAGTTCCAGAGGAGACGTGAGGACCTGACGGTCAAATTGTATGTCACAGAAGTTTTAGGTGCAAAATGTGTACCACGGAAGAGGGCATGATAGGTAGATTGTAATACGGAAGATGATATGATATGAGTCTGGTTGTAAATTTGTATATCACGGAAGTCAGGGTACTGTTTGCAAGTCATGGAACAATAGAAGTGCAATCTAGAGCCCACCTACTCGGGAATCCGTGGTCGGAGAAGTGGTTGGGTATGGAGAGTGCAAATGTGAACCTGCAAGTTCGCATACCCGCGCGACTATACATTTTCAGAAAAATGAATAAGTGACAAGAAATATAAAGTATAGGGAAAAGAGAAACAGATATTTGGTTAAGTATAGAAGATGGAAAAGAAGGGCTAATATATTCACATCTGTCATAGATATCCCATTTCCTGGCAAGATCTTTTCTACATGTTTCTGAAGAAGTTATATACTTATTACATATACTTGGAAAGAAGTGCGAAGGTGGCGGGAACAGAAAACAACGACTAGGATTGGAAATTGTCTGAACCCGACAACCCGACAATCCACGAAAAAGATTGCAAGAAATGGTCATGGAAAGCCGTCGAACGGGTTTCAAAATAGGCTCACAAGGGTTCCCGAGGAAACATGAGGCCTCGACGGTCAAATTGTATTGATCGAAACTTTTGAGTGCATACTGTGTAACACGAAAGAGGGGCTGATGTAGGAATCCGGAAAACAGGCTTCAAGATAGGTTGGCAAGGGTTCCCAAGGAGACATGAGGGCCCGACGGTCAAATTGTATTGATCGAAACTTTTGAGTGCATACTGTGTAACACGGAAGAGGGGCTGATGTAGGAGTTGTGAACCGGCAAGTCCGTCAACCCGCACAACTAGACTTTTTCAGAAAAATGACTAAGTGACGAGAAAGATAAAGTACAAGGAAAAGAGAAACGAGAATTTGGTTAAGTATAGAAGGCAAAAAAGAAGGGCTAATATATTCACATCTGTAATAGATATTCCATTTCCTGGCAAGATCTTTTCTGCATGTTTCTGGAAAAGTTATATACTTATTGCATATACTTGGAAAGAAGTGCGAAGGTGGCGGGCACATAAAACAACGACTAGGAATTGGAAATTGTCTGAACCCGATGATCCGTGAAAGATATTGCAAGAAATGGTCGTGGAAAGTGGTCGGACGAGCATCGAAATAGGCTGACAAGGGTCTCGGAGGAGACATAAGGGCCCGATGGTCAAATTGTATTGATCTGAACTTTTGAGTGCATACTGTGTAACATGGAAGAGGGATGATGTAGGAGTCTGGAAGTCAATTTGTATATCTTGGAAGCGAGGGGGTTGTTTGCAGGTCAAGGAACACTGGAAGTGTAGTCTGCATGTTCGGGAATCCGCAAGTGAAAAAATTCGGGTAAGTATGGAATTGGAGGCGCGAAAGAGATTCCAAGAAATGGCGAAATATGGAAAGCGAGCTCAGGGGCTTCAAAATGGGGTGACAATAGTTCCCCAGGAGACGTGAGGACCTAAAGGTCAAATTGCAGGTCTCGGAACTTTCGTGTGCAAATTGTGTATCACGGAAGAGGGTATGATGTGGGAGTGCGGAAGCAAATTTGTATATCGCGGAGGTTCGTGTGTTGTTTGCAGGCCACGAAACAATGGAAGTGCAATATAGAGCCCGCCTACCCGAGAATTCGCGATCTGAAAAGTTCCTAGGCATTGAATGGCTAGTGGTTGGTTGGAGTCACATTTTCGGAAAAATGACTAACTAACAAGAAAGAGAGAGTAGAGGGGAAAAATAAATGACTATTTGGTCAAGTATAGAAGAGGGAAAAGAAGGTCCAATATATTCAAATTTGCAATATATATTCCATTTCCTGGCAAGATATTTTTTGTATGTTGCTCGAGAAGTTGTATACATATTGCATATACTTGGAAATAAATCTAAAGGTAGCAGGCACAGGAAACAACAACTAGAAACTTCAAATTTTTTGAACCTGCGAACTCGACGATCCACCAAAGAGATGTCAAGAAATGGTCAAGTGTGGAAAGTGGTTGGACAGGCTTCAAAATAGGGTGACGAGTTCCTGAGGAGCCGTAAGGCCCCAACTGTCAAATTGTATATATCGGAACATTTCAGTGTAAAATGTGTAACACAGAAGAGGGGATGATGTGGGCGTCCAGAAGTAAATCTACATATCGCAGAAGACGGAGTGTTGTTTACAGGTCACAGAACAATGGAAAGTGCAATTTAGACAAAGGGGAAGCACTCGGTCAAAACGCATGAATCCGCCAACCCGCGCAACAAGACATTTTCAGAAGAAAAAAAATGACTAAGTAACCAGAAAGAGAAACTACAGGGGATAAAAGAGTGGGAAAATAGAAAGGCGGAGGGAAAATTTTCGTAAGCGTGAATTGGTTTCAAACAAGCCCCATTGTTGCAAAACCATCATTTTCTAGTAATTGTCAGCAAATGCTTTGTTGAAGATTATATTTTATTGCAACTTGTGGGAGTAAGTGTGTTCTTGATACATTCTTCCATGATTGTAACACATTAACTTAAGTATTAAACTTATTGCATTATGGGTTGTTAGCATTAAAGGTTAGTAATTGCATGTCTAGAAACAAGAATGACGATCTTGCTGCGATATTGTGATTTGGTATTGCTATGTTCTATCTGCATTACAAATAGAATTGAACGTTGGTTTGAAACTGTCTTAAATTCATTTTTTGTTTCCATAAAAGGTTGATGGATCGACATAGTGCATTGTCATATGATTGTTAGATGCTCCATTTTAGAACAAATTACCTAAGAAAATACAATATCAAATAACTACGAGACTACCGAACCATGCCAATGAGAAGAGGTGTTAAATCCAGAAAAGAAGCAGCAACCAAGACTCCAAGGCAAATTTTTTAATAGTAAATCCATTAAAAATAAATAAAAATTGAGCACTGTATATCTATCCTTATAAATTGGACCAAGTTCTTTGGGCCAAAAAATTGAACATATCTGCCATAAACACATGCACAAGATCTGCAACATGCAGGAGCCATCGAGATGCTCTTCAATATGCATACAAAACTGATTACCATGTTTTTTTTTAGGAAATCCTTGCAGTATTCTCCTCGATGGATCATCCTGTGGTAAAATTAATAGTTCTCAGAAGCTTCCTGTGAGGAAGAAGATGAAAAATGTTGCAGGGAAAACGAAATATCCCTTAACTGAAAGTTAGGACACACCAAGAAACCACCTCCCCACAGTTGAAAACTTCAAGTACACAGGTTGGACGTGCAATTCCAGAGGCCCAAATTAGTCCATTCTGGGTGGAAGGAGATGACTAGTAGGAATATGCCCTGCACCAGTGGGAGTTTTGGTCCTCATTCCCTAAGATGTTGATTGTATATCCATAGAATAGGACAGTGGTCCCGCAATTGAATAGTTTTTTGGCTTGAAATATATCCTTGGGAGCATCAACAGATCATTTCCTTACATTGAAAGACTTCCGCCCAGAACAAACTAATTTGGACCTCTGGAATTCCTACTTTCGAGCTGTAAAGCGGCTATTGTGTTCAACATCAGTTTCTTTTCTAAAACTCCTTCTTTTGATGTTGTCAAGACTGCCATCGTCGAGCCGGGAAGTACCGCCCGTTATGGTTGATTTCAATTTGGGCGCAGGAGTGGGAACAATCTCTGCATTGCCATCATCTATTGTCATATCATCATCCATCAGATCATCTTCTTCTGGCTCGGAATCCATCGCATCAACCTCTGCGCCAGCCATCAATGCAACTGGGAAGGTTGTCTGAGAATGCAAGGTTGCCTTGGAATTCTTTGGCTTGAAATATATCTCTCGGTGCACCAACAAACCATATCCTTTTTTGCTTCTAGGCGGAGGGAGATGAGTAGTAAGAATATGCCCTGGAATACTGGAACCTCTTTCCATCATGCCCGAAGGTGTTTACTGTATCTGGACAGAACTGCTGCCATAAGTTAACGAGAATTTTCGTTTGCTCCAGACAATGTTTGAAATGAAAATTGGGGAGGGACAATATAACCCTCCGCAAATCTTGGCTTAATGTGTATCAATGGAAGGTCTCCTCGAGCCTTTCGTTGATCAATGACAATCTCCAGGGTTCGTGCGTAATGAGTTGTTACCATTAAAGCTTACTAATTGCATATTTAGAAAAACATGTGAAGGTGGCGGTGACGGCGAAGAGCGATTAAGAATTAGAGATTTCTTAAAGGCGCCAATCGGTCGACGCACGAAAGAGATTGCATCATGTTTGAAATGAATACTTGGAAAGGATAACACTCTTCTCTGCAAATCTTGGTTTAATTCGTATTAATGACAAATCTTCTCCAGCCTTCTGGACATTAATGACAATCTTAACGGTTCCTGCACGATGAACTACTAGCATTAAAGCTTAATAATTGCATATCTAGAAAGAAGTATGAAGGTAGCGGGGACGGCGAAGATCGACTAAGCATTGTACATTTCGTCCACCCGCCAACCCACGAAATAGATTCCAATAAATGCCCAAGTATGGAAAGTGGTCGGGCGGGTTACAAAAAAAAAGGGTCACAAGATATACCCAGGAGACGTGAGGAGATGATGGTCAAATTATATGTCACAATGACAGATTCCGACCATCAATTTGTATATCGCGGAATTTCGGGTGTTGTTTGTATGTAGGGGAATAGTGGAAGCGCAATGCTGAGCAAGCAATTTGTATATTGTGGAACTTCGGGTGTTGTATATAAAAGCATGAGACATTCGGAAAGAGGACACATTCAGAAAAAGGACCAAGTAAACAGAAAGCAAAAGCAAATGATATGAAGGGGAATTTGTTTGCTAATTTGTAGATTGCGAAAGTCCGGGTGTTGTTTGCAGGCAGCGGAACAATGGAAACGCAATGTTGAACCCGCCTATCCAGGAACCCGCAATTCAAAAAGTTTGTTCAATATGAAACAGGGAAGCGGTTGGTCGGGCTGGTGATATAAAAGTAACAATGGAAATCTAAAGACGTGAATCCGCCAACTCCCGCACCTAGACATTTTCTGAAAAATGAGTAAGTAACCAGAAAAGGAAAGCAGAGGGAAAAAAGAAAGGGGATGGAAATTTTCGAAAGCGGGAATTGGTGTAAGAAAGCCCCATTGATGGTCTTAACTGTAACTAGGAAGTGCATTAAACATGTTAACATGTTCTTCAATCAAGGAATAGATACAACGAGCGATGTTTATAGTTTCCATATCTGTTTGTATAAGAGAAGCGTCGAAAAGTTACAAGAAAATCAATTTTGGGATGTTTAAGTAAAGTTTTTGTATTGTTAGCTTCATCGCAAGTATAACAACGACGAATTTGAATTTTAATGTCCTCTCGTTCATATGATAGTTCCATTAGACTTCACATAATATATATTCTTTTATTTCAAATTATTCTAGGGAATTAATTTTGCTAAGTTCATCGATCAAGGAAAAGTGCTAAAAACGAGATAAAGGGGAATTTGTTCGCTAATTTGTAGATCACAGAAGTTCAGGTGTTGTTTGCAGGCGACGGAACAATGGAAACGCAATGTTGAACCAGCCTATCCGGTAACCCTCCTATTCGGGAACCTGCGATCCAAAAAAATTGTTCAATATGAAACAGAGAAGTTGTCAGTCGGGCTGGTGATATAAAAGTAAGTGGAAATTTGAAGACGTAAATCCGCCAACTCCCGCACCTAGACATTTTCTGAAAAAATGAGCAAGTAACCAGAAATGGAAAGCAGATGGAAAAAAATAAAGGGGATGACAATTTTCGGAAGCGGGAATTAGTGTAAGAAAGCCCCATTGATGGTCTTAACAATAACTATGAAGTGCATTAAACATGTGAACAAGTTCTTCAATCAAGGAATAGATAAAATGAGCCTTACTTATAGTTTCCAGGATCAGTTTGTATAAGAGAAGCGTCGAAAAGCTACAAGGAAATCAATTTTGGGATGTGTAAGTAAAGTTATTGTATTGTCAACTTTACTGCAAGTATTAACAACGACGAATTTGAATTTTAATGTCCTCTCATTGATATGAGAGTTCCATTTGACTTCGCATAGTATATATTCTTTTATTTCAAATTATCACAGGAGATTAATTTTGCTAGGTTCATCGATCAAGGAAAAGTGTTAAAAATGAGATAAAGGGGAATTTGTTTGCTAATTTGTAGATCACGAAAGTCTGAGTGTTGTTTGCAGGCAGCGGAACAATGGAAACGCAATGTTGAACCCGCCTATTTGGGAACCCGCGATCCAAAAATTTGGTTCAATATGAAACTGGGAAGTGGTCGGTCGGGCTGGTGATATAAAAGTAAGTGGAAATCTGAAGACGTGAATCCGCCAACTTCCGCACCTAGACATTTTCTGAAAAACGAGTAAGTAACCAGAAACGGAAAGCACAGGGCAAAAAGAAAGGGGATGGCAATTTTCGAAAGCGAGAATTGGTTTAAGAAAGCCCCATTGATGGTTTTAACAACAACTATGAAGTGCATTAAACATGTGAACAGGTTTTTCAATCAAGGAATAGATACAACGATTGTCGATTACTATTTTACCATTAAGCAAGATCACTATGGACATTTTCTTCTGATAGTGCCATGGTCTATCACTACCAGTTTTAACAATGCCAAACTTCCAATATTATTGGAAATTCCTGATGATTCTTCCCAGATGAGAAAGATATTTCGGCGGTTCAAAGGATGGGCCCGAGTTATTTACAGTTGGATACTTTTTATGGGGTTTTCTCTCATGCTTCCCATTTCTGGACTGAACAATATTATGCGCGTGCAATCTCTATAGCGAGATCTGAAAATGTCAAGTTGATGTTTCAATCCATGCTGAGTCCTTTTCTTTCAATTAGGGCATCGAGAAAATGCAGATACCATACCATAAATGTATAGTTGGAGACAAATTTTTATTTTATTCGGCACCCCAAAAAAATGCAGAAATCATGTCATGGCTATATAGTTGGAAAACAATTGTCCAACTTGGGCACCCAAAAAACATGCAGGCTCCTCCATCAAAGCCACAACCAGCTACCATTTTTTTATTTTATTTGCACATCAAAACAAATATGCAAAATTCTTACTGGGAGATGCAAAAAAACATCAAAATAACAACATCGATTGCATTTGTAATTAGATTCTCAAGTACTCGAGTCCAACGAACATTCATCTGGGTGTTGAAGAAAAATTACAGAGACACATGAGATATTTTTGTTTCCTGCCAAAGCTTGATATATATATATATATATATATAAGCCGATATGCAATATTGCATTGTCCTCATTTAAGGTAAATTTGCTATGTATCCGAAAGTCGCACAACATGTATACATTGTTTGCCTTTTTCTATAGGTATGCTTCATATGACAATTATGCTAACCCAGGAAGCACATCTTGTGACAGAGGTTGTCTAATTATACAATGCACGGTTGTGTTGCCCATGGTTCGGATGGCAACATTAAGGCAATGTCCATATATGTATGGACATTTTTTTACTGCATCACAAACAATCAATCGTATCATCACTTATCAAAGTAGAAGCAGAAGCAAGAGAGTTGCATTTCGCACATACAGTCTCAAAGGGGGTCGAGTACGCATTCGCTGCAACCAAAACACCTTCAACCTGGAAACGTGAGCATAGCAATTAATATATTGAACAATATAATATACAAATACGCCCCCAAAAAATAAAAAAATAAAAAAACCGCAGAAATTTGGTGAAGGCTATTTGTATGAGCAAAGTGAGGATGAATCTGTAGATGTATACGCACAACAGTTGTAGAGCTAGTTAGTTTCTTCAGATCCCGTACTATGTTTGCTCGCAATTTTGTTACAAATGTTGCTTGGGTTGTGCGAAAGATCATTTCTCTAACATCCCTTTTCTTTGTTATATTTTTGAAGAGCATAAGTGGAAATTGCCCTTTATGCAATTGTTGTTCCATTGATGAAAACAAATTTGAATAGGTATCGAACAATTGCAGCTGCAACATGGAACATGCGAAAGTAAAGGACGAAACTCGATATGGAGAACAATATCATTGCCTTGTCGTTGTCTGACTCTCCATCTTTTATATGGAGAATGTGTTGCGAGCCAATTTTTCTCGCCAGTGTGACAACTGTGCCAATGGTTCCGATTGGGTAAATGTCGTTGCTCTGTGCAAGTTGGCTGATAGTTGTGTCCAGGACGAAACGATATTCTGAACAAATAGCGGGAATTTTTTCCACAGTACTTGTTTCGTTAAGAGAAATAATTCGATCACAATCACCACAGTCATATATTGTTTTGGGCAATATATTAAAATTTGTAATGGATATCCCATTACCTGGCAATATCTTTTCTTCATGTTTCTAGACAATTTGTGTAGGAATAGTCAGTGTGACTGTCATCATGGCCTCCTTGTCTGTCATGTCAACACGCATAATGGATCTAGTTTTGTTTGCCTTGTCAAAGTAGGTGCTATAGACGACCATTATGTCCTCGATGAACACTTGTCCAGTTTGGCGGCTGTTCAAGCCCTCTATTGATAGTATTTTGGGTGTTACAAGTTTAGACTTGGTGACATTTTTTGAACAGGAAAAGTAAAGTGAATGGTAGTGTGCATTATTTTTTTGTTTTCTTTTTTTCCTGGCATAAATGTACAAGTAGATGCATAGCTTGGATGAATTGTGGAGCCAGAGTTTTGCAACCATACCTCTTATTCTGCGGAACCTGCACTATGTTCGATGTCTCGCTTATACTTGTTGATACTTCTTGTGAACTGCAAATTATGTGTTGCAGATGACATCATCATATTCACCATGCCATAGATGAATAAATAGCTAAGGATATTTGTTTGGTAAACATACTAGGAACATAATGTATGCATCTTTACATTTTTCCTTGTCGCTCTGCTGATGTCTGGGATGACTGACTGCTCATGGCCATGTCACTAGTCCAACTTTTTCTGATGCAAGCATGTGTAGATGAACATCAGAAGGAATAAACAAGCATATGCATTGTATATTGTCCATAATTGTTCTTAATGTCACATGCAGGGTGGAAGGAGATGGAATACGAAATAGGGCATCAAGGGATACTCAGGAAACATGAGGACCCGAGGGTCAAATTGTATGCCTCGGATTTTTTGACTGAAAAAATGTGTAATAGTAAATAGGGCGTGATGGCGGGCCACGATGGCCAATCTGTATATCACGGAACCTCGAAAGCCAGAGGCGCAATCTTGAACCCGCCAGCTCGGCACCCGCAATCGACAAAGTGGGTAAGTATGGAATAAGGTAGAAGCGTGACCATAAATGTGAACCCGTGAGTCCACCAACCCGAGCACTAAGGAATTTTCGGAAAGACGACTAAGCAGAGCAATTAGAAAGAAAAAGGGATAATAGAAAATGGAAAAAGTAGAAACGAAGAGGGCACAAAGGCCCATTGTTGCCAAATCATCGTTTTCTAGTCCAATATTATATGCCCCCACCCACTTTGTATATTTAATTTACTAGCACAGTTGGTATACCTTTTCGAAGATTGTACCTCAAACCCCTCTGCTGTTGCATACAAGAATTCATCTTCTTGTCCAACCAATCTGTTTCTTCCAAGGTAGCAACGCCGAATATACAATGGACATGAAGAAAAGTTAGTATGAAGAAAGACATGTAAAAGAAAGAAATACAGTTCTATTTATTTCAATGTAACAACAAAGAGAATACGATTCACATGAGAATAAGTAGAAAGATACGTAGTATATACATACCGCAAAAAAGGTGCAAAGTAGTAGAACAACTAGAACAAATACACATACAATAAATGAAATACTCAACATTGGAATATGAAATAAGAGTATAGGTATGCACCTCTGTAACTCCTCATCTACATTCGCGCCAAAGAGTCCATCGTCCTCTCCAACCATTATGTTTGTTTAAATGTAGCAATGCAGGAAAAATACAATGGACATGAAGGAAGTTAGTATGCAGGAAGACATGTAATGAAGATAAGTTATTATGTAGGAAGGTACGCAATATCTACATACAATAAACTAGATGAACACATATACAAACAATAAATGAAATACAAAACAACAGAATATGAAATAACAGTACAAGCATGTACCTTTGTATCTCCTCTTCCACCGCTGCAGTCAAGACTCCGTCGTTTTCTCCAGCTATTCTGTTTGTTTGAATGTGGGAACGCACAAAATACAATGAACATGAATGGAAGCTAGTATGCACCAGAGAACAAGCAATATGTACATACAATAAATGAGAATCAACGAATAGAATACAAGATAGTCAAAAACATGAACCTTTGCTTTTCTCCATCCATGGTTTTAAATATATAAAGTTTTTCCCTACCCAAAATATATTACAAGCCACAAAATATTAAGAAATTGCATGGCCATAGCTAAATGATTTTGGTTTTCTGTGGCAAAGTATCCAAATATGCTTCCAGACATGGAAATATAATTTTGTAGTATCTTTGGTGTACATATCATATCTCAAGTACAAGACAAATTGTATCGTGGTCACACCAGTCTGTGTAGAGGATAAAGAACATGTATTGTGATATGGGCACATTCCACCATATATGGTTAATAAGTGCGGTTTGCACATGTTTTATTTTAACAAAAAAACAGTGGATATTGAAATTGCACATGTAGTTGTCCAATTATTTCTTATGCCACTATTTTATATCATGTCAACATTGAAGTGTCAAATTTTTTTTACAACAGAACAGGCATGCATGGAACAGGCGCGAGATATCGACTTCGCCAGACACGACAAATAACAAAACCGCAGGTCCACTTGCCGGTGCAGGGTCTGAACACCGCAAAGTGCCCAAGAAAAAAAAAAAACAGCTCCAACTGTCGGCGCAGGACCCCAACCATGCAAAGTCAAAGTAAACAAAAGAAAACATCAAGCACCAAACTAGCGAGAAAGCACAAACATGCCCAATTGCAACCTTAGGGCCCCAAACTCATAAACTTGAGCCAAACAACAATAACTAGCAACCGACGAACCAACGAACCAGCGAACAAGCAACAACCACAAAACCAGTAAACAATATATGTATCTCCAATGATTACCAAACTGCAGCCGAAGCACGGAAGAAACTGGAAACATATGACGAGCATGCCAGTAGAAATAAGCAAACATTCTTACTTGCAAACTGCAAACATTGAACAACAAAGAAGGAATATAAAATGAAATTATGGCATGGAAACTTACTCCGAAACAATGAAAGGTAGAAGCGCAAGTTGAATTGTGAACCAAACAACAACAAGCAGCAACCGACGAACCAGCGAAGAAGAAGCACCCACCGAACCAGTAAAAAATGTATATAGCTTCAACGATGAAGAAATTGCATTCTAATCCTAGAAGAAGTATGAAACATACAATGCCTATTCAACTGGAGGTGGACAACAATATTGTCCAAATTCACTGCAACATTGTATGCAAAATTTCAAGGAAAAATGTACTCCGAGAAGCCTATTTAGAAAAACATTTAAGGTTGTTAGGTTGTCTAAGGGCCTCGCGGTATGCAAACATTTAAGTTGTCAGGCCTGTTTGGGGACCTCGCGCCATGTAAACATTTAAGTTGTCAGGCCTATTCAAGCACCTAAAAAAAAGTGTCAATGATCTAAACCTTCAGTATGCAAACATTTCAATACAAATACAAAGGACTAATAACAATAATAGGACAAATACATTAATAAACATAATAATAATAATAATAACCTGGCAATAAGACCTCGAATCTATTATCCAACGAGATCATGACATATATGGGTTTTTTTATAATAAATAAATAATGTTTTTAGTTCTGTAGTTCGAACAATAGAAATTATGCAAAAATTTGTAGTCAAACAAAAAACTAATATAAAGTCAACGAACTATCGATCACTATAAACTTTGGATATCTAAACATTTCAATATGAATAGTACAAATAAAATAAAAACATTGTACATGATAAAACTTTGGATATGGCAACATATAATTCATTGGGAATAGCAAAGCTGGCAATAAGACCTCAAATCTATCATCCAATTAGATCATGACATATATGGGTTTTTTTATTATATAAAAAATAATGCTTTTAGCTCTGTAGTTCGAACATTAGAAAGTATGCAAAAATTTGTATTCAAACGACAAACTAATATAAAGTCAACGAATTATCGATCGCTATAGTCCCTCTACGCCTTCGGCAGGGACTAATAATTATTCATTATTCATTCAAGCTTTCTCTTAGAATTTATAAGCCACTTTTAATAGGTGGCTTAGTATTATAGAAGTTTTTTTTTTTTTTCACAGAGAAAATTGCACATTATATTTATAATAATATAATCCTTTTACATTTCTTGCCACAACATAGTAGCAGTTCTGATTTTTTCAAGAAAAAATCATAAGAGGTGGACTAGCTCTAAGTCTCGCCCAAAAAAGAGAGAAACAATAGTGGCACTTTGCATGCATCACAAATTTAAACAAATGATAGGTCCCTCATGACCTTCAAGCCATTGACCTTAGGCAATATGATCTCGGGGTGTGTGTAAATCCTTCTTTGATAATCTATCATCCACCATATTTCTTTCTCTGTAAATATGTGCAAAAGTAACAGACATGAAATAAGGAAGTAAGTCATGGATTTTATATTTCCATCCATCAAGATTGGCCATCTGTATCGAACCAATACCATTTATCCAATCGATTATGATCTTGGAGTCCCCCATCACATGCAAGTCGAGAATACTGAGTCTATTGGCCAGAATTAAGGATGCCCAAGCTCCCATGAGTTCTGCCCTTGAATTTGTTCCATTTACACAGTTTAGAGTCCACCTGTATTCTGAGAGATCACGTCTTGAGAACTCCTCCAACACCACATAGATCACCAATTTTTTGAGAAGCACCATCAAACCATGCATGTGCTTTGTCTACAGGAAGAAAGATAGGTGAAAGCCTTTTTGATGGGTCAGATTGCTTGATACGCATAGAGCCCGCGGGTCCTGTAGCAAGGTAAACAATTATGTCCACCAATGGGGATCTGTCTTCAAATATTTTCTTGTTCCTGTCCTTCCAAGTATACCAATAGATGTGAGAAGGTAGAGCTTTAATAAAATAATTATGTAGAGACCAGTTTTGGAAGCAGTCATTAACTGTGTTACCATTCCATCCAATTGTCAATTTTAGTGCAATTTTAACTCTCTCCCAAATTGAAACAGTGAATGGGCAGCTAACAAAGAGATGCATGCTAGATTCTCCTCTTTATTTACACAAATAACATAACCCAGGCCCATACCATCCTTTTCTCTGCAGATTTTTCCAAGTAAGAATTTTGTCTTCCAATAAGAGCCAACTAAAAATTTTTAGTTTTAAGGGACAATCCCATTTCCATAAACACTTTCTCCAACCTGGTACTTTATCAGTCCACAACTTGTTTGATAGAGCAATGTAAACATTTTTTACTGAAATAAGGCCCGAATTATCACCGCCTAACCAGATAAGCTCGTCCTTATTTTCATTTAGGACAATGCCAGAATAAAGTAAGAGACTTCTATAACTCTCCCATTCATGGGAAAGATCCTCCCCCAATCCCAACTCGATGCTACTAACCCAGTTTTGTCCCAACAATCCAACAGAAAAGGATCGAATCACCTGGTATAGGAAATAAATGTGCTTTCTGTTTAATTCAAGAACCAGGCCCACAAAAAGTATGGATGTACGTTCCATACCAATAATTGCATCTCTCCCAATAATAATCGAATGCCCTGATCCTGGTTTCCAAGCCAGCTAGTGGAGAATGACTGGTAAGGTATTTAAAATGTTTTTCCAAGACTGCGAGCCATATGAAGTATACCCCAAAGCTGACCGCATCCAAGAGACCACACGAACATGTGGATAATAATTATCTTTAATAACCTGGTGCCAGATGCCCGGTTTCATCAAAACACGCCACAGAGTGTTCGTTGCTAGATCTCTGTAGAAAACAAAAATATTTCGGAGACCCCAACCACCGAGTTTTTTAGGTTTTGCAATTGTTTGCCAGCTACATAGATGGTAACACTTCTTGTTTTTACTCCCAGACCAGAGAAAAGCATAACTAAGCCTGAGTAATTTGTGTAGCATCGAGAGTGATATATGGGCAAGAGTCATCTAGTAAACTAGTAGACTCTCAAGCACCGCTTTAATTAGCACTAAGCGCCCTCCCAGAGTAAGCCACTTATTACACCAATGATTGATCCTTATTTCAAACTTATCTATTAACCATTGCCAGTCCTCCAATTTGTAGCTCTCCATTTTCAAGAAGTATCTCAAATACTTAAAACCCAAAGTGAGATCTTTACATGGATAACCAAGGTAATCTTTTATACTCTGAAGGTTTCCAGGATCAGCACCCGCGTGCATAAGAATGGATTTTTGGATGTTTATAACCAATCCTGAAGCCCGAAAAAACACTTGAAGAATCTCTTGTATTTTTTCCCATTCAGTTGAGGACGCTTTAGACATAATGAGGATGTCATCAACAAATAATAAATGGAGGATCTTAATCATTCTGGACACCTTTATCCCTGCAATTTGTTCATCATTTCGTGCTTTCTTTAATGACAGACTAAGACGCTCCATGACAAAAATAAAGAGTAATGGAGAAAGCGGACATCCCTGTCTCAGACCTTTACTGCTCTTAAAAAACTTTGTAGCCTCACCGTTGATTAGAGTAGCATATGAAGTGGAGACGACACAGGCCATAATCCAGTTTGTAGTGTTGATCCCAAAGCCACTTTGAAGAAGGATTAACCTCAACAAGTCCCAATTAGTACAGTCGTAAGCCTTCTTTAAGTCAAGTTTTAGGATAATTGCTTGTAACTTTTTTGACTTAATGTTGTGAAGACACTCCTGTGCAGTTCCAATAGCATCCAAAATTTGCCTTCCTTTGAGGAAGCCAAGCTGTTCTTTTGATAGTACTCTCGAGAGTATAGGTCTAAGTCTCTTTGCAATGAATTTTGATATGATTTTGTAACAAAGGTTACAAAGAGCTATTGGCCGATAATCATTGAAATACGAGGGTTTGTTGAGCTTTGGAATCAAAGCCACAAAGGTGGAATTGATCGGAGTGATTACCTCCCCTCTTAATCTCGTCTCCTCAACCATATCAACTAAGTCTTGTCCAACTAAATAAAAAAAAGAGTGATAAAATTCTATTGTCCACCCGTCAGGACCATGGCTTTTTTCTCTGGCAAATCCTTTAAGAATAACAAATAGTTCATCCTTTGTCACCTCCTTTTCTAAATTCTGAACATTGGCTACATTTACAAAAGTCGGAAATAACCTGAAAGAGCCTATCCGCTCTTCCAAATTAATCTGGCCTGTATCATTGTAGAAAGACCTGAAATACCTAACCACTTCGGCCTTGATAGCTTGTTGTCCCGAATGGATTTCTCCTGCTTCATCTTTTATTTCCCAAATAAATTTCTTATTCCTTCTATAGCTGGCAAAAAGATGAAAGAACTTAGTGTTCTTATCTCTTCTCTTTATCCAAATCGCCCTACTCTTTTGACGCCATCTTTCTTCTTCCGCCAACAAATATCGCTTTCTCTCATATTCAAGTTTTGGCAGCTTAATTGCATCCTCCATCATTGAGAGTCCCAAATTCATTTGTTTGTAGCCATAATCAATGGCCTCCTCAATCTTTATCAAATCCAACTGATCCCTTTGGCGTTTCTCTCTTGCCCATACTTTGATTCTATCTTTTAAAAGTGATAGTTTCCCAACCAGGCGTATTTGAGCTCCTACAGTATGAAGATGTCTCAGATCATTCCAGACCTGTCTAACAATATCCACAAAGGATTCATCGTTCATCCAATCAAGGTTCAATTTGAAAGGGAAGGCAACAACCAGGAAACCATCCCCGAATTCTAACAACGCAGACGCATGATCCGACAAGTATGGATACTCAACCCATGTTCTAAACCTCTGTGTATTTGTTAAAAGATCCTCAGCTATATAGAAACGGTCAAGTCTTTTAGCAATGCTAGCATCACCTTCTTTGTCGTTTCTCCAAGTAGGCACCTTCTCCACCGGAGCATAGTCTACTAAACAGTTCTTTTGGAAAAGAGTTTTGAAATAACCTACCATGGTGTCAAATAAAGATGACTTTCCCCAAACTTCATCGGGTGAAATAGTAAAATTTAGATCGCCCGCCATAATTAAATGTTTGTGTCTTAAAAAACCAGAGCCATCCAATGCTTCCCAGAAAGCTTTGTGTTCCTGACAGGGTCCATAAACATTAAGGAAAGAGAACTTTCTATTATCCAATAGAGATGTCCCTGACAAAAAAATCCCACCAATGTTTAAATAAGGCACCAGATCAAAGAAATTTGGATCCCAAGATACCAAAAGACCGCCAGAGGTCCCCACAACACTAACAACGCTAACACACTAGTCAGGTTTGATCTTGTTCATGAATGTCCTAGCTTTTTCTGCGGACACCAGCGTTTCTTGAAGGAAAATGAGATTTGGGGAAGATTTACACACTAGCTACGAAAGGAGGCCATTTTCAGGGGTCCTCCTACCCCTCTAATATTAAGGGTGAGGAGGATCATGGTTTAGCCATGGCCAAGGCTTTCATGCCTCTAAGCGCCCTTTGATCATATGAAGTAGCAGAGATATTTGGAGTGTAGCTACCGACCCTTGCCTTCCGCCGGGCACTTCTCGTTTTTATAGGTGATATTTCAAAACCCAACCCCCGTGACCATGCAGGGTCAGCTACAGTAGTAGAGCCACTTGGCTTTGGTGTCTTCGAGATCCCAGGATCTACCTATCTGTCCATAGGGACATTTCCCACATAGGTCGTTAAAGGAAGAGGAGTCGAGGCCTTAGCAAGAGGAGTAATCAAGTCAGTTAACGTTCTGTCTAATACAGAGTCACTAATTGTCGACTCACTATAACCCAAGACTATGACAGTTTCATCACCCCTATCCAGTTGACTAGGTAAACTGGTAGAGTCCCCTCCCAAGGGAAAAACCTCAACATGGTTTCTAACAGGATCCCCAGCCAATTCAAACAATGCAGAATCATTCAAGGTAATCTTATCACTATCAAGGTCAGTCCCAACAGTTTGTTCAAGGAAAAGAACATTATTTAAATGATCTCGCTCCTAGGAAGATAAAGAGTAATAAAGATTTGGACAAAAGAATTTCAACTTACCCACGAATTTCATGTCTTGAACATAAGGATTGTCCTCCGCGTTGAGCCCCAAGTAATCCAATGTATCAGATTCTTCCACCATCTGCGTAATAGTATCCCCAGGCGCATCATCCGAGGATAAATCTTCTTCCAAGGATCCCAGAACAAAAGTACAATCTCTCCTCAGGTGTCCAGTCCGCCTGCACCTTGTACAACGGAATGGAATTCCCAAATAATCCAGTCATTGAGTAAACAAAGGCCTTGCCATTCTATCTCTATAACCTCTGAAAGACTGGCGTGAATGTCCACTTCAAAAAGGATTTTTTCCATCCGATTATCAGTCGAACTCAAAGCAGCTTCATCAACACTAATAAAACGACCAATGCAATTCCTGACTGCCTCCAAAGCTTTAAGATTCCATAACTGTAAGAGGAGGCTTGGGAGGAGCACCCATAAGTGTATGTAACTAAAATATTTTGTGGCTGGGTTGAAACTGAGTCTCCATCTTTTTATCATCAAACTCCCGCCATCTATTCTCCAAAACTTACCGAAAATAAGTTTGGAGTCCTCCAGGCTCCTAAAAACAAAACCCAACCATCCACGCGGCAAGGAAAGAATCTCTGGGCAATATCCTAATAAAAGAACCCAATGGTGCCACACCCACTCCTCAATCAGTGTAGAGCAACGAGAGCGATAATCCATTCTAGCAACTAAGGCGCATAGCGCCAAGTTGCAAGACTCCTCCAGTCCGACGTCGATCCCCATAACCAATCTTCTTCTCTGCTTTTTCGGTTTCCAGACCTTAACAGGTCGCCTACCACTAAAAGTATGAGCTAAGGGAGTAGAAAAATCTCTCTCTATTTACTTTGTCCTTTGAGCTATTCTCTAGACAAATGTCGCCTCTCCACCGTGTTCATTCAGGTTCTTTTTCGGAGAAAGAAACACAGGATAGTCGCCTATAGGCCTATTAACCGTATTAGTGAAGCAAGGAAGCGTATCAGGGTTAGAATGAGGTAAAGAGTAGTCCTTTGGAGGTGATAAACCCGTTTTACAAATTCCATTATTAAAATAGTCAGAACGACGAATAAAAGCATTTAAATCACTTAATGCATCCATCGAGGCATAAAATCCTGTCCTCTCCCAATGTTCCTCGTCAGCCACACTAAGCAAGGCATTGACCTCATTTTCCATTATTAAAAGCACCTGGAATCACTAGAAGGATCCACCTCTATACCTCGTCAAATTGCCTTCAATATTGACTTCAGAACTGTCTCTTCACAAGGCTTGAAACCCGGGAAGTTAATAACAAGACAAGACAGAAATATGAACAAAGTCAGAGATTCGTTTGGAGAATCCCATCACCCGAAGCTTAACAAAGACACCTTAATACGACCAGAGAAAGAGGCTTTGTGACCCATCTAAAAAGCAAACCGGCTCCCACCTAACTAAAACTCTGACAGAAGTGGGAACAACCCCACCAACCACGACCAACAAGAAGAAAAGAAAAAATACTTCCAAGAAAGGACAGGCTGGTCACTAAGTCTAGTCGAATGTAAAACCAAGACCCTCACCCATCCTTAAGCCAGCGCCATGAAACCATTTTTATTAGAGGTATAATAGATTTTAAGCTAACTTTTTATGATACAGTTTTCATTCACTTAATATTAAGATAGATGTGTGTTTTCATTACCTTGTAATGTTGGACATTTTAGGAAGAAAATAAATTTGATTATACTAATTTTTTATTAATTTAATTACAATTTTAGCATAGAATAAAAACCTATGCTAATTTATTAATATGATTTTTTATTATAATATTATTTGATTTAAAAAATTCAATAGGTCAACTATATATATATATATGATTTATTGTAAGAGAAAATATATAAAAAGTAAAATTGGTTGTGTGTATTCTATATATTATATGTTTTTTTTTATTAATGTCCCCCCACCCACGTATGTAGAATTACATATAAAATTGATTTTTTTAAATTAAATATCTTGTAATAATTATTTTAATTCTTAAAATACTATTTTATTTCGATAATAAATATAGATTTTAACTTTTTTTTTAAATATAAAAATCTTAAAAAAATATATCATTTATTAATAAAAAATTCACATGATGAAAAAAAGAGGCTAGTTTAAAACAAATATTTCAGTTAAAATGTGAATCATAAATTACATCTTACTCATCCAGCTTACTTTTCCTCCAAATACAATAAATACATAAGTAGTTGTGGACTCCCCTTTATCCACATTTCCAATACAATGCATATCCACAAATCTGCATAAATAAAATATATTATTATCATAATTGAAAACATAAGACATAGTTTTTTATGTTTTACAAAGATTTATTTTTTAAAATAAATATTTATTTAATTATAAATATGATTAATGTTGATTAATAATAATAATAATTTATTTTTAAAAAATCAAATATCAAATTAATATATAATTTTTTTTTATTTATAGAATAATAAACTACATCAACATATACCAAACACATTTGTATTTGTATTTATATTTATATATAATCTATAAAATATTTTTATTAAACAAATATTTTAATATATTTTTCCTTATAAACTTTACTTTGGAAATAGAAGATAAAGTACAAATATCGAAAAAATTTGAAAATTTGGGAAAACTTTGGAAATTTGACGAGAATTAACGAGAAGGAAATTATGTGTTGTTGCTTTCCAACAACTAAAATATCTCTGATGATATGTGTACGTATATTAATGTTCCATTCCATAACTCTACAAGATGTGATTTATAAATCACATTATAATAATTATTTTTTTTATAAGATTTATAAATCACATTATAATAATAAAAAAAATTTATAAGATTTATAAATCACATCATAATACTTATTTTTTTATAAATCCATAACTTTACAAGATGTGATTTATATATCACATCATAATAATTAATTTTTTATAAATTTACAAAATGTGATTCTATAATAGTTATAAAAAAAGTTTTGAAAAACAAAATTTAATATATTGTATATGCTAGTGGGCAACCAACCTATGGTGGAGTAGTAACTGGATGGACTCATTGATTTCTCTTTTTGTTTTTGTTCGACTGGTTGCTTTACTTTCTAACAATCAGGTCTTGTCTCGAATGACCTTGATTGATGGATGTTTCGAATAAACATTGGAATAAAACCGATGATCTCTTAGAAGGGGGATAAACACGGAGCGCTGGATATAAAAAAAATAAGGTATTTTGTTAAGAGAGATCTTCGTTATTTTAAAATTTATGAATTACTGGGTTATGTTTGATAAATCTAAAGTTTATATATATATATCAAAACATATGTTTTGGTGCAATCAAAGATAAGGGGGTTATCAATTGGTTCTACAAAAACAATGCACACACACACTTTAAGCATTCCTTCATATTTCATGAATGACTATATATATATATATATATATATGATGTTTTGGTGCAATCAAAGATAAGGGGGTTATCAATTGGTTCTACAAAAACAATGCGCGCACACACACACTTTAAGCATTTCCTCATATTTCATGAACGACACTTAGGAAAAATGTTGAAGTACGACACATACTTCTATTCCAAAGGGACTCTACCAGACTTGAAACCATGATCTCTAAGCAATCCTTGCCTTGAAACTAGTCACTGCAAACTAATTGAGCTAACCCACTAGACTATAGATAGATAGATAAATAGATTTCAAGGAACAAAGTCAAGTTTGGCCAACCTAAAGGCTATCATCGACTCAAAGGTTAGTAATGTTACCTTGTGGAGCACTCCCCCTTCTTCCCTAGAATTTCAAATGGAAGGTGGATCAACCACTAGCCTTTCGACTGGTAAACCCATGGGACTCGACCCCTCCCCCTCTCTAAGCACTGGCATAGTGGGCAAGAACCCTAAGGAGGGGAATACAGGGCTTGAAGTGGACACATGGAGGGTAGAAGTAAGGAAGAATCATCTCAGAGCAACCAAATGTGTAAAGAAGAAGAAGGGTGAGATGTTGCTTGAGTTAGAAGAGGAGTTAGTGCTAGAAACAATGCTCAGATACATAGAACTAGCATCCATAGGAAAGTTTAATGGAAAAGAACCGATAGAGAAAACACTCAGAGGATGGGTTTTGACCACTTGGGATAAGATGGTAAGCTACTCCCCCAAGTTCCACCTCAGCTCTAGAGGTTTCATTATTTATCTCTTTAAAATAAAAGTCGACAAAGATAGAATAAGAGTGGGTGGGCCTTATTTCAACCAAGCGAAAATTATTTTCATCAACGATTGGGAGTTGGGCTTTGACCTAGTTAGGGAAAAAATTGCAAAACTTTTTATCTAGATAAAGTTGCCTCACTTTCCACTTGAATTATGGAGTCTGTTACCCCCCATTTCAAGGGGTAACTAAGGATATGATGTCTCAAGGCCTGCAGGTTGCAGACATGGAGTGTCGAGAGCCAAACGAGTAGACAAAACCCCTCCTCTTACCACACATCACCACTGAATGACAACAACATTATCCACCACACCATCTTGGCCCACATAGAACAACAGGTTATGCTCCATGAGGTAACAAATCCGGTGTCATGCTAAGTGTCATTTTAATAATTGAAGCATTTGAACATGTTGCAAAGGGTCCTTTCTTGATCTTGAAACATTTGCTTGGAAATTATGCCTTTTGCCTCATTTCACCTTGGTGGTTGACATGCATGTTGTCCTAGTAAGTGGGTCACCCTCGAGAAAAAGGTTGCTACTAGGGGGTCTCCTTAAAGGGTCATCGTACCATTCCCGCACGTACTTATTTCATTCCACACTTCTTCCCTTTTGTTTCCTCATCTTTTGGGTTTTCAGGCATATTGACCCAAGAAGAGATTGTACCTCATTTCATGGGAAGAAGGGGTCGAAGGCCCAGAGGCTTGTAGTTGACAAAAGATAAAAGCCAATAACTTATCCTCTAGATGCTCGCCCTAAGGTCCTGTGATCTAGGAGGATCCAGAATGCTCAAAAGAGGTCCAGGAAGATCCAAAATGCTCAAAAATTGATCTTCTCAAATTATTTTGAAATTTACTTCATTGTGTAGAGCTCGGCGATAACTTTCCAACAACGCAAAAATTGCCTCAAACGAAGTTCGTATACAAAAGTTATGGCTGATCAAAGTTTGGTCAAAACATGGAAAAAGTCAAAGGGATGCCAGGGGGCAAGCCCACAGGCTTCCACATGGCATGTCTGTATAGGTCGCACAACTGATAGATGATGTCATGTCGATGTCAACATGGTGAAGTGGCAGCATGACAAGATGCCACGTGTCACTTGGAAATGACAATTTTGGGGGTCCATGTGGATCAATAAAAAAAGTGCCACATGTCATTTGTATGGATGACGTGGCATCTGTACGATGACATGGCAGGTGACTAGATGTTGAGATGGTAGATAGGTGGACCAGTGAAAGCATGATACATGGACTAATCAGAGAGTGCCACATGGCACTCTCTAATTGGCCAATAATGGCTAAGGGAAAATCAAAATTTGTTGGAGGTCGAATAGAATAGAACCCGTGAACTATGGAGGAATATTCAAATATTCCAAAGAATATTCCTTAGTCTTAACCACAAGCCTCCTACCAATAGGCCATGCATGTTAGTTGTTATAGCTAACATTAAATATTATATTTATATTAAATCCAATTTTGCCAAAGATTTCGGTTGGTGGTTTGGCCGACCTAGGCCTATTTAATGGGCACGAAAACCAATGCTCGAGACATGGAAATGCATGCCAAAGAGAGGGTCTGCATAGAATTTCATGCCAAGTTTAGAATTTTTCCTTGTTTTGCATGCAAGAGGTGTCCCTCTTTTGGGTTTGTCTTGTTTTGCATGCCGTAGAGTTCTTTGAGGGAAGTATAAGGTGTTTATACTTATTTTTCTCATAATTTCGAGAGGCATCTAATGGTGATATCTATTTTATGTAAGAATGCTATGTATAAAAAATCTTAGTCCAATTTGTCATGTATGAGATCCATAGTCTCGTTATGTGTGCAAAAAGGGGTCTTTAAGCACCGGTTCAGAACATAACCAAGTTTATACTCATTTTTCTCAGATTTCGTGAAGAGTTTAGTAATAACCTTTGTTTTTGGGATTGAGCAACATAATTGAAGAGTGGCATCAAATTTGGCATTGTAATCCCATTTATTGTAATTTTTTGGCATTTTGAGAATTAATAAGAGCAGACTATTTCTCTCCATTTTGGCACTTATTATTTTTGCAAATTATATTCATCAATTAATGAAGTTTGATGAATAATTAAGTGTTTTCACATGTTATTTGCAAATAGTCAAGTCGATCTTCAATTTCTTGAATCTGGTCGGATGTTTATGTGTATTTATGAACTAATTGACATCTAAGGATTTTCGGGCTGAATTGGCATCAGAGTTTGTTGATATTTTGAATCAAGTTGGTATCCGAACTCATTTGTTATTTTTAGATTATGTGGTATCATAGTGAGGTTTTGACATTTATTTGCAAATGAATTCTTATGAGGTCTAAGTCTAAGCGAGGTGAAGGCAAGCTTGCAAGTTATAATCCTAAAATTGGTTCAAGGAGCTTCACTCGAAGGAAAGAAATGGAACATGAAGATGTTGTTTCTAAGGCTGATAAGGAATTTCAAAGGATGTTTCTTGAGATGAAAAATATGGTGAAGGAATTGTGGGAAGACCTAGAAAGACGAAGAGAAACTCCTCATCAAAATGAAGGTGGTCCATCGGGAACAATGGTAAAAGCTAAAGAAGAAGGAAAAGGTGAAGAACCTCCAGGGTCTCTTTCATCCCCATCATCATCATCATCATCGTCGTCGTCGTCGTCGTCGTCATCTTCTTCCGATGAAAGTGAACATTCTACTCGTAAGAGGAAGAAACAATCTAAGAAGCCTTCTCGTTCTCATGATTTTCCTTTGTTAAAGCAAGATGTAAAGTTTAATTTGCCTACTTATGATGGAGAGTTGAATGCAGAGAAGTTGGATAATTGGGTCAAACATATTGAAGTATATTGCAGGGTACATAAAATCATAGAGGATACTTCAAGGATACAATTGGCTACTCTTTTACTGAGTGACACAACTTTGATATGGTGGTAGAGTCAGACACAAGTTGATCATATTCAACATGGTAAAATCATTTCTTTCTGGATTGAATTTGTTGTTGCATTAAGAAAGGTATTTTATCCATTAGCTTATATGCAAACATCAATGATTGCTTGGAAACATTTAAGATAAGGAAAAGGGGAAAATGTTCAAGCTTATACACATGAATTTTAGAAGAAGGCACTATCTTTGGGAATTCCATTACATACTCCTGAAATTCTTCTAAAGTGTATTGGTGGTATGTGTTATCCCCCACTTTTAGGGATAACTAGGAGATCATGTCTCGAGGCCCACAGGTCCCAGACATGGAGTATCGAGAGCCAGATCGACTTTAGTATGGCCCTGGAGGGCCCATCTTTTCTCCCTTTCAGCGCCTCTACCTTGCCAGCAGCAACAACATCCATCACCATCGGCTTGGTCTTATGTCAGAGATGGTTCTTGCTCTATGAGGTAATGAGTCTGGGTATCATGGTATGTGTCACTTTGATCATCAAAACCCTTGAATATATGCATTTAATTCCTTTTGTTTCTAACAAATGCTCGGATCTTATACTTGCTCGCTTGACCATGTTTGGGGGGATTGATAGGATGCCCTAGTAAGCCTGTGTCCATAGGTTCTGGTTTTCCACTGGGGGATTTCTGAAAAGCCATCGTCCGCTCTCGTCATAGAACCACTTTTTCATCTTGCTTCCCGCTCACCTATCCCATTACACTTGTTCGGGCACTAGGTTGACCTATCATTTGAGGATTGCACCTTACCTAGTGGGAAGAAGGGGCTAAAGGCCCAGAAGGTAAAAGCAAGCTGGAAAAAGATAAAAGCCTTAAAATAAAACCTCGAGATGCTTCGCCCATGGATCCCTGAGAAAGCAATAAAAGGATTCTCATCAAGAAACAAGAGGGACCCGTAAAAATAATAAAACAAGACCTAGTCAGAGGATAGGGGGTCTCATCACAAGCCAACCTATTAGGTCCATGGGTACCTAGCAGTATGGCATTACCACCAGTTGGTTACCACACCAGGGTAGTGACTCTTGGCTGCATGACCAAGGGAAAGGGGGTCTCATCACGAGCCAACCTTCTCATTTTTGTGAAAGTACTTGTGGGTAACGCTATCACCACTGGTCACCACGCCAGGACAGTGTCCCCTGATTAGCCTCTTTAAGAAAAAGAAATAAAGAATAAAAAAATGAAGAATAAAGAATAAAAGACATGAATGGGCTTGGAAAAAATTGCATCCAGGACAGGTGCAGCTCGCCTTTTACAAAGGCACCCACAGGTAAAGCTTTGCACCCTCTGCTCTCATTGCACCCACTTGCTTGGACATCCCTTATCCACATCACCCATTTACATTGGCTTGCAAGACTACCACGTTTTAGGATGTGTGGTTCTTCATTGGGATGCAAGACCACCATGGTTTGGGATGCATGGGTGCTCCACATCACATTCCCTAAGTTATGGTGTGACGACTACTTCAAAAAATAAAAATAAAAACAAAAACAATGAAATCATGAAACAACATATATATAATTGATATAATAAATTCCTAAATAACTCAACTTTAAATTTTAATAAAAAGGATAAATCCAAGTCCATGTGTAAGAAAATTACAGAATTTTAAGCCAAAACTAACTTTGTTTGTAAAATCCAAATTCAATGTTTTTATAAACTTATAAAATTCCTTTCTATTTGGACACAAACTCAATATAACAATTTCTTATAAGATACATCTCATTTCTTATAAGATACATTTGATTCATTTTCAACAAGTTTTTTACATGTGAATATTTACTCTTTTTTTCCAGAAGAAAATTCACACGAAATTATATTGAATAATTTTTTGTTTACAACATTTGGCCAACTATCCAAGAAAGTCTTCTTTCAGGAATAATGGCTATACAATACTCTCAAAATTCTCTAATTCAACAACCATAAGCAAGTGAAAACACAACAATAGAAA
>ML843636.1:3208-18366 GCA_009831015.1 Picea engelmannii | reverse complement strand
CAAGGAAAAAGACAACGAGACACAAAAGTCGGGATAGTAACCTAACCTATATGCTCAAGTTGATTCTTGGAAATTTTTTTATGGACCGTCAAAATTTCCTCAAAACTCAAAAAAAGTGTCCCAATACCCAATCAAATCCCTCCCATATAACTCCTGAATCACTCTAAATGTTTTTTGGTATAAAGAAACTGATAAGGCAGGCCAAAAAGTGACAAAAAGAGGCCAAAAAGTCTATAAATAGAAGCTGGCAGCTCATTATCACCATTGTTGATTTGGAAATTGACTCTGGATCCAAAATACCCCCTTTGATACAAACAGTAATTCCAGGATTTGCAGTGGACAAAACGAACTTCTGCTTGGACCAAGTAAGTACAAACTCCCCTACCTAGCTATTCAATTCTTCAATTTTTTCTTTTGAGTTTGTTTTTTGGGTGGGCGTCGACCTTTAAAAGGTCGACCCTAGGTCCACGCAGGCTATCCTTGGACAGGCCGTGTGTACATTCAGGTAGAGTAAACCCTACCCACGTGTACACATGATTTTCATCTATACAACATGCGTGGACCCCCCCTTTATAGGTAAAAGAACCAAACAGCCCTTACTAAACCTCCTGAACTTTGTTGTGTTGGCAGGATGTATGTCCACTGGAGGGAAAGGGAGCATGAAGTAATCAGTGAGTTGGTTGTGGGAGATCCGAATGTCATGGCCATGTTGATGCAATGTGATTAACTGAAGTTTTTCCTGTGTCCATTTATGCGAGCGCAACAAGGCTACTGAATGCCTTGATTGACTACTGTCACCCTGATGCAAAGGCCTTTATGCTAGAGGGGCAATCACTGGTGCCCACCATCGAGGATATCTACTTTTTTACTGGCCTCTCAAGGAGAGGGGAACCAGTCAATTTCAGTACATTTCCTACGGGGCCGCTTAACATATCAGAACTGATAGCCCTACACTATGAGGTTGGGACTAACCGTTTGAGCTCCCAGGTGCCCATCAGTAAGATTACTGACCTATCACTGCAAGCGATATTATTTCTTATTGGGAAGATTATTGGCTCAACAGCCTTGCATCAAGCGTCTCGTGCACAGATGAACTATGCTATCCAGTGCTTGAATGCACAAATTTTTGACTGGAGTACCACACTACTGGAATGTATGAAGAGGCAATTGACAGATTGCCGATAGCGGACACAGAGGAATTTTGGATTTGGGATGATTTTGTGTTCATTCTTCTTTGAAAGAGTTCCAAGCTTTAGCCCTCGGGAAATGGTACGAGGACATCAGGCCTCTTTTCCTTCTATATGTAGATGGGCAGTATTACTGCCGCAACAGGGTGGTGGAAGGACCAATGAGTCTTTCAACGATGAATTTTTTGCATCACGATAGATCCCTGTGATCAAGGATTACCCATATGTAGGGATCGACTTTTCTAGAGATCCTGAGATACCCGTGCCTCCTGGTGAGGAGCGAGGGGAGATGGGTAAGTCTCCACCTTTATAGTTTTTTTGTTGTATATGTAATTTTTATGTCATTTTTGTTATATATATCATTTTTTTTTATATGCCAGAGTATTTGACAGATATATGTTTGTTGCATGCAGATGTGGGACTCGTGCGACCTACTGATTATGCATGGAACAGGTGTCATCCTTGGCTAGAAGCTGCATCTGCCGCTGTCAGGGGATCAGCAGTAGCAGGGAACCTCCCAGCCGGGGAGGCCGAGAGGGTACTTAGATGAGTTGAGAGGAGCTTCACTGCATTCACTCACACAGTCTCGATGGCAGAGATAGAGGACCTACCACCATCCATGCAACCTCATGTAGTGGGGGCACCTCAGACGTGGGTCCAATTGTTTAGGAATTTATCCCATGCTATGGACTATTATAACAGGGCTCATATGCCCTGAACCTATTTAGACTTTTTACGTGCCACGAGCACTACTTGTATATGTTTTTTGAGGGCATAAGCCCTGTGACTCATTATTGGTCCTATTTTTGAGGCGCTTGTGTCCATCTATGTACTCTGGTTACTTTATGATGTTATCTATGGTTTTTTGATCTTTTGTGTCTTATGGATCACGTGTGCAAAAAATGTATTTACATGCTTATGTATATGTTCTTTTTTATGTGTGCAAGATGTCAATCTAAAATTTGATTAGCTAGAGTATCTGTAAGTTGGTTTAATCTTCTAGGAACATGAAAATATGTAATATAATCAAAGTTTCGTTCTAAGAGACGTACCCTAGGGAATCGTCAGTGTAATGATGGATCATGAATCCGGTATACTCTGTTTAGCTAAGACACAACCAATTGAGCATCGAGATAGACCCGGAGATGAGAGATACCTAATGATAAGGCATCACGAAGCAACTCAATAATTGCACTATACTCGACGACATTATTTGTGGTGTCACCTAAGCATATACCTCTAGAAGATAACAATTGGCCCTGAGGAGTAAAGATTACCCAAGCTGCGGAGGCAAGCCTCTGAGTGTGCCGACTAGCACCGTCTGCATGCCCAACGAACACCTCGGAATCACTTGACATCTACCATATTGACGAAAGATAACATCAATGACACATCCATAACACCTAAAAGAAACTAAAAAGTAATAATACAAAGACTATACATATGTTACAAAAAGTTACCCACAGTGACCTGCCTATGAGTAATACTTCTTGAGGTAGAGCCCACTTCTAGGCTCCACCAAAGAATTCCCTTCAAAATCAACCAGATGATAAGCACCCTTTTTTAATACCTCTTTTATAATGAAATGTCTGAACCACATGGGTTTGAACTTTTCTTCCCCCAGGGGGTCCTTATCTTGGTCATAGACCAGGACAAGGTCGCCTTCAGAGAAGATCCGAGGACGAACAGACCTATCATATTGACACTTGACCTTATGTTTGTGAGATTTGTTGGCCAGGGCCGCATCACGACGCTACTCATTGAGCTGCTCAAGGTGTACTAACTATTCTTCAAGTGGAGAAGTGTCTGGCAATAACTGTACTGCCAATTTTAGAGATGGGATCTGACATTCGATGGGCAAGACTACTTCCAGCCCGTAAATGAGTTGAAAAGGTGAGAAACTGGTTGCAGTCTTAACAGATGTTCGGTAAGCCCATAATGCCGAGTATAACATCAAATGCCAATTTGACTTGGCTTAGTTGATAGTTCGCTGTAGAATAGTCTTAAGAGTTTTATTTACAGCTTCCACCTGCCCATTGGCTTGGGGGTAGTAGGGTGATGAATGCTCTTGCCATAATCCAAGATTTGATGTTGATTTGGTCATCATTTGGTTCTGAAAGTGACTGCCATGGTCAGTGAAAATATCTCTCGGGACGCCGAACCTTTCTATGATCTGGTTGAATAAAAAGAGAGTTGCGGTCTCTCCATCATCTTTAAACGTTGGCATAGCTTCGACCCACTTAGTGAAGTAGTCTACAACTACAATGATATAGTGGTGCCCCCTTACTGAAGGGGGGTTATAAGTAGTATAATCAATCCCCCACTTGGTGAAGGGACTAACTGTGATGACAGAAAACATGGGAGCGGGATGTGCTCTCATATTCTGAGAGAAGATTTGGCACGGATGGCACTTCTTGACCGATTCTATACAATCTTTGATAAGTGTCGGCCATAAGTAACCTGCTCATAGAATCTTTTGGGCTGTTGCCAACCTAGACAAATGACCACCACAAGCTCCAGTATGGAAATCGTTGAGCACGATGACTACCTCCTCATGTGTAAGACATCGACGTAAGATGCAGTCTACACCTCTCTGATACAACGTATCATCGAGTATGAGATAATTCTTAGCCTGATGGTGTATACACCAACGCTCATCACGAGAAGCAGAAGTGGGGCACTTCAAAGTCTAGAGATAGATAAGTATATCTCCGTACCAGGGATCTGAAGATGTGATAAAAAACATATCTCCCCGAATAGGCGATTCTTCAGGCACAACATCACCTGACTCAACCGGAAGTTCTGAAATAAGCTCTGCGAATTCCAATGACTTTTTGGACTTTGCTGAAACGAAGTCTAAGTCAAACTCTTGGAGGATGACTATCCATCTATTGATTTTTCCGCCTATAACCTGTCATGTCAACATGTACTGGAATGGATTCACGACAGCAATGACGATGGTCTTGTGAAACAAAACATAATGAGGGAATCGTTGAACAGCATGAACTTCTGCCAACGCAAGTTTTTTGATATGAGAATAATTGAGCTTCGGTCCTATGAGGCCTCGACTCAGGTAATAGATCATGTATTATGAGAACAAATCATCTTCCTAAACTAAAACCATGCCAATGGTTGACTCTGTGGCAGCCAGATATAATAAGAAATCTTTTTTATAGTTAGGTGGCCATAGCAGAGGGGCCGTTGTGAGAGAATGTTTTAATGCATTGAAAGAGCACTGAGCGGCATCATCTCAGTAAAAATGAACGTCTTTCTTCAGTAAGCGCATAAAGCCCTTGGTGATTTTGGCATAGTTGGCAATGAAGCATCGTAAAAAGTTCGCCTTGCCTTGTAGACTCTGAAGTTGAAGGATTGTGCATGGGGGGGGGCAACTGGATTATTGCCTCCACCTTGAGAGGATTGACTATGATCCCTGTTGTTGATACGATGAAACCTAACAAATGTCCTGACATTATGCAGAAGCTGCAATTGTTTGGATTCAAGCGAATCTGAAAGTAGCGACAGTGTTCGAAGATAAGTCTGAGGTGTGTGGGATGATCCATTCTCTTGCAATATCGTGATGCTAAATCATCTAGATAGGCCTCAACTATATGCTTGAGATCGTGAAAAGCAAAAGACATGGCCCGCTGGAAGGTGGCTCCAACATTTTTAAGACCAAAAGGCATCTTACGATATGTGAATGTACCCCAAGGATAGATAAATGTTGTTTTGTGTTGGTCTTTGGGTTTGATTTGGATTTGATGATATCCTGAAAAACTATCCATGAAAGAAAAGGCTTCGCAACCAGCACATTCATCAATGATCTGGTCGATGAATGGTGTTGGAAAATTATCTTTGGGACATGCCTTGTTCAAATCACGGAAGTCAGTACATACACGAATTGTGCCTTGTTTTTTATTGACCGGCATAGGATTTGACACCCATTGAGTCAAATGAATAGGATATATAAAACCTGCCTTTAGCAATTTCTCAACCTCAATCTTGATGGCTGCTGCTTTCTTAGGATTAACTGGATGAAGTTTTTGTCGAACAGGCTTGGCATCAGGATACGTTTTGATTTCATGTTCAACTATTTTTGGATCGATACCTGGCATTTCCTCATAAGACCAGGCAAAATCGTGATGAAATTCTTTGAAAAGATCCGTGTAGATTTGAATCTCTTCGGGGGAGCAATCTACTTCGACGAAGACATTCTCCACGATGCCATGGTTTCGGGATATGTTGATTGGTATAGTTTCAACGATAGTTTCCATATTTCCCTCAGCATAAATTTCATGTGTAGCTAAGAGATTAATAGGACATGACTGATCTCTCGTCATGGTCACGGTGAATTCTCCCACTTTGATTCGGCTTAAATCTGGGAGAAAATATGATCGGTGATGAAGATCTTCCCAAGGTTTTTTCGGACTAGTCATTGCTTCGATTACTTCTTCATTAGAAGGCAAGACTAAGTCTAACGAATCAATGTTAGCGCGAGAACCCTGAGCCCAAATAGGCTCTAGGAGTGGATCTAACTCTTGTGCAGGAGTTGGATAAGGATTAGCTGAAGCTTGTTGGACTAAAGAGTACTGTACTTCAGTGGCAGACAAGGGCATGGAAATGCCTGGGTGCTCTGTCTCATCCATCGTGGCCGATGGGGAAGGAAGAATCCATGGATCCTTGAAGTAAGTCATGTGGAACGACAAAACTTGAAAGATCTCAAACTTATGGTGATTAGATATAAATTTGATATCGCCCTGAGGAGGTGGGTAATCGAAGGTACCCATCAAGGATGGGCACAAACCAACTCCTACGTTGACAATACCTGGTTGAGGATTATCAATCATCGGGACCGTGGATGCCCCCAAAGCTAGGTCAGGTTTGGAGAAAGACAATTGATCGATGGTCACTATCCGACCCTTGTGTGGAAACAACAAGACCTGGAAAACTGTAGCAACCACAGCTTGCATAGCATAAGTCCAACTCTGTCCTAACAAGAGGTTATAGTCGAGGGGATCATTGAATACCTCTACTTCGACACACACGGTTTTCCCTCCTAACTGCATGGGGAAAGAAGAAACTATGCCATGTGGTTGGAACGAACGACTGTCGAACGCAGTGAGGAGAGTAGGTGATGGAGACAAAATGGCCTGGCCAATGGCCTTCCAACATGTCAATGACATAATGCATGTCGAGGCACCGTCGTCGACCACCATGCGGGAGATATTCTGAGTAAACTTTTTCATGGGGTAAGCCACTACTATGTGAAACGCTACGTGGTAAGGAAGACGAGGTTTTAATTCGGTTGTATCTAACATGATGGTACCCAGATTACAAGTCTCAGTAGAGCCCAACGCGGTTAACAAATCTTTCCTCTGAGAAGGGCAACTTTGGAGGACCTCCAAAGAAGACATCGCACAAGGGGTTTGTGATAAATCCTCCACCACAGAGTAGTTCTGGGCGACCCTTGCATTTGGGTTATGAGAAGATTTTTTAAATGCACCTTTTGGAATGCGTGTCATTGTTTCTCCCAACGTCTTCTCAATCTGCAAAGGAAGAGATGGGAGATCAGCTTCTTTACCCTTCTCAGAAGCACTTGGTTTACTATAATCGTGCGCTCTAGTTGATATGAAAGCATCACCCCTAACCATATATACATTCGTGGATGCAGGGTTGTTCAGAGGTGGGAAGGTTTCTTGGCTGCCCCCTTCCATGCTTGCAGAGGCTTGAGTTATATTTTGCCCATGTTGAAATGGATTAGTCAACACTTCCTGTTGTTGTTGTGTGACAAACTTTTGGGCCTCTGCAAGTCGAGGACATAGATGGGTAGGGTGGTCCTCCGCACACAAGTTGCATGGATACCTCGCCTTCCTTTTTTCAGTGTTGTCCCCACCAGCATTATCAGTGGTTTTTTTTTTCTTCCCTTCAGGCTACTGGGTGGCCTTTGGGTTAGTCGACTACACAGTGTGTACTTCCGACATTTTGGTAGGGGGAGCAGCCAAAGCAGTAGTTTGGCTGGCGGCTGTGTGTTGTATGGATAACTGCTGCAACTGTTTTGTCAATTGCTCAGCGGGCTTGGTTTTTGATGAACCGACAATACCATCGGCATGTGGTCCAACTCTCTATCTGGTTTTATCCAGTATTGAACGTGGTGCATCTAGAAAGATGTTGTATAATAAACCAGACTGAGAATAGATGAGCTCAAACTGTTGAGCCCTCATAATGGCGTCTTCCTCGGAGAAAACTCCTGACGTTGCAACATCTTTGGATAACTGCGGGACCAAAGACTTAAGGAACCACTCAAACAGGAATGCTAGTGGGACTGGTACTTTGATTAAACTCTTCTAGCGTCTCCATTCTCGGATGTGATTAGAGATATGGTCCACTATCATCTGTTCGAAATTAGCGAGCAGCTCTGTGCCAACATCATATCTCACAGGTAATTAGAAATGGTTAAGGAAAGCCATCGCCAGTTCACCAAAAGAAGAGTATCTTGAGCGATCGAGCTCAATGTACCATTTTGCGGCACTCCCAATGAGAGTACGTTGAAACAATCTCAACTGTACAGAGTAATCTTTCAATGAGTTAGATGAGCACCAAAGATGGAAAGTAGTCACATGATCACTTGGATCTTCGTTAGGCTTGGCTTCGAACTTTGGAATGTCCAAAGGCAACTTCGTCAGCATAGGAGGCCAATGCAGATCGTGACAAATACGATCATTCAACAACCTTGTCAAATATGGCAAGTGTAAAGTCACCAGGAATGGTAGTTTGGGTTGCTGCTGATAACCGGGGAAAAAGGGACCTGGAGTTTGACTGGCACCAGGTTGCCAGGAAAAGTTTGGCTGCTTACCCGGATTCTGGTAGAAACCATGGCCCTGGCCAGCGTAAGGATTTTGCATATGTGGAGACATCATCGGCTGATTTCCCAAATAGGGCATAGATGGTTGGGCATGCATTGTATTCAAAGGACTTTGGGAAGGATTACCCCATGTCGGTCCCATGGGGATAGGCATAGTATTTTGTCCAGGGTTCCATTGATTGTGGAAAGAATTACCCCAGATTGACATTCCGGAGGAGGGAACGGATCCCTGCCCTGAATTCCAAGGTCCTGTGAGGTTTCCCCCCTATGCAGGAATAGTACCCTGAATAGGAGTAGATTGTCCAAAAATGGGGTTTCCCCCAGTCAGGAAAGCGGCTGACGAGAATGTGTTGTTACCAAATGTTCTATTCCAAGAAAATGAAGTTGAACCTACCGACATACTATGCGAAGGTGGTCCTTGACTCCCCGCTCCAAATAAACTATTGTGTGTAGGTTTCCCGGTAGATTGCTGATGCGAGCCACCGAGTGAAGGGGACGAAGGAGGGATATGGCTTCCTCCATAAGGGAAAGCGTTAAAAGGAGCAGGAGTGCCCCCCATGTGACCTTGCAGAGGAGTTCTAGAGCTCCCCGCCCCTAGACCCAAAGTCTGTAAAGTGGAGTCGGAAAGTATAGGACTTGTCCCCGAACTAGGCATCCCGTATGAGAATGGAGGGCCTGTCGCACTAGGTGTGAAAGGTGTTGTGATCGCCGCCAAAGACGGGTTCAGACCACTGTGTGAAGTAGTTGCAGTTGAGACCATGGTGGCTCGGACCAATGATGGTAGGTTAGGAGATGGAAGCTCTCCTATGGTGACAACCGTGGTGGGAATTGAAGAATTCCCAGAAGGAGTAACAACATTTGTTTCCATTGTTGTGTGCGACATTGTCTAGCACTCATAAAATTGAATCGGTACAATGAAAGGTGCCAAGAAATCAGTGGTTGGGGTTTCAACCAGGCCAAGAGCAGTTGCTTCAAGGTCCAAAATGGTCGATTCCTCCGGGGGTTGTTCGGGCACAATGGTTTGTAACCCGGTCGCTTCAAAAGACCCTTGTTGGTCTAGCTTTCACCTTAATGGTGGTAGGGGTGGCTCTAGTGTAACCGATGATAGGCCAAGAAGCCTTCGTGACTGACAGAGCTCATGATCCTCCATTGTGTTAGAAGATCCAAGACACTCTAAGGTAGTCTAAACATTCAAAAGTTACACACACTAAAAAAAGTCCCTAAGAGATAAGACAAGCAAACACTAAATTAATTGGAAGAACAGTTACAACAACTAACACTAGAGCAACTTACCGGTGAAAGTGCAACTCGAACACGGAAGCACCCTCTGGGTATACTCTGCAAAGCATGGCCCGATGTCTGTCCTAGGTACCGCGGTATACCCCTGCAGTCACCTGTGTATGTCCCTAAAAAGATTGGCAATTAGGTTGCCAGCGTGCGAACAGTCACCAGGCGGGTATAGTCGAAAGTCGGGTAGACCACAATGAGCAAGGTATTGAGCCCGAAACTTGTCAAGGGTATTGAGAGAAAATGATTCGGAAGACAACTGAGGACCTCAAACGGATTAGATACCCATGAAGCCCCATGGCAAATGCTAATGACGGAATCCCAAAACAAGCCCTCTATATGTGTTCTCCACTACAATTGGTCTAGCTTTGGAGGGGTTATCTCTGCTACCTTTCCGCACGCGACCTCGTTTTTATCCCTTGTGTTAGAGGGGGGTCCCAGATAACTTTCACAACACTGGACTTAGACACTCCCTAACTCAAACTCCAATGTTTGTTTTTAAAATGGCCTTGAAGAGTTTCCTCTCCAACCTAATCCAAGGCCCTAATCCTGAACTAGTTGGTGAACCCTACAAACATAAAAGTCTAGTAGATTTTAAATTTAGCGTTATTTTTATAGCTTTGTCTTACGTCAAGGGGTATGAAAAAGCTGGAAACAAAACTTTTACTGAATGCAAAATTTCAACAACTTTTCAAAAGAAATATTTTTAATTTTTCTAAATTTTGGACAGCAAACTCAAAGGAATTTCACTTGACTATGAGCTACTTATGATCTAAGTGAACTGCAAAAACTTATGAAATAAAAGACTTTTCCCTGGCTAATGATGCAGAAACACACCTTTCAACCAAACAAGAAAATGAAAAGAGAGATTTTTTTTTTATTCAAATGCTAGTAAAGCAAGAAAGGAAAAATACCGACAAGCAAAAAACCAAGAAAAACAATTCTGGCCTAAATCGCAGATCGCAAAGAATCAGGTCAAAAATCACACACTAGCAATTTTTCTTTTTAAAACAATGACTCTCACACTTGCCTAAAAACCTTTAATTTTTTTTTTTTTTATGAGAAAAAGTAAGCTATGAGTAAAATTAATCCTAAGCTACTGACTGTTCAAACAGAGATTCAAACACTTGAACGGAATAATTCTTATCAAGGGAAAGGATGACTGCCTTACCCTTAACAAAAAGTATCATGTACAAGCACGCAACTGTTACTCAAACAACACGCGTGTGAACGCGCACTAAGCAGAGACAGAGTGTGTGTACACACGGGCTGACCTTGTACAGGCTGCGTGTATCTCTAAACTCTGAGAAAAGATGAAAACAGGCAGACCAAACCAGGAAGAGACCACTGATATTGATAACCAGGATCCCTTGAAGGCTTGGACACTCTTTCTAACAGAAGAACAAATAATGTAAGGAAAAAATGATAAATCAAAAACAATCTGAGATAGGACTTCTAGCAAACAAGACTCAGACATAATTCAAGAAAACCCCTTGAGAATGTGTGATTCTGACAGGGAAGAGGATAACTACCTCTGAAGTCTTCTGAACTCTACACGCTACTGCTACCTCTACAACTAGCGTTCACACATGGGATGTAAGAGAGTAGGGCGCATGCACACACATGTAGACCTTATGTAGGCCACGTATACCTATGTGGGTCCTGAAAAACACAGTCAAGCAAAAGACAGGGAAAGCTGGTATGGAAAACCAGACTCCCTGCTAGCCCAGACCTTACAAAAACTGAAAAGAAAAGATAGGCAAGAAAAACTAGTCTTTAAAACTACCCAAAAACTAAATAAAATTCTAGGAACCCTAGAGAGTTTCCCCAGTATGGTTGGTAATTCTATTGTTGGGAAAAAATCCCTACGGACTAGAAAATAGAGTTCAGACATTGCATGCAGATATAATTGAAGAGAAATTACTTTCTACCTTCATCCCTAGACTTAAATCCCCTTTTCTTAGTAAATGCATGGAAAGATCAACCTACCTCGTTCCCGGTGTTTGATGTCGATCCTCCGTTGTGCTTGATTACTCATTCACAATACTCCTTCCAAATCTGACCTGCATTCAAGACAAGCAACAACTATGCATGCATACTACTTATATACTAACGGGTTAGAAATCCAAAACATGTACTAATCAAACCATAAAAAGTTTATGAATTAGGACGGGAAAAGTACTTTCTTTATTACTTTAAATGAGTCAACTTACAAAAGTTGAGATCAAACACCACTCCGCGAACGTGATCCTGGGCTCCTCTTCTTCTGTCCTTCAAATTCTTTGCTTTAAATCTCTTTTGGCACAAGGAAAGGCTAAATGGTTGGGACAATGGGAATACGTAAATGGGCAGAGTTTCTTTGCTATATTTTTCCTTCTTCCAAATGGGAACCCTATCCCTTCTTTTATAGGCTAGAATGAGCTAGGTATTTGGACGAACCCTTGTCCATGCATGGCCGAGAGTTTCAGTTAACTCACCCATAGCTTTTTGTTCCGTTGGCAACTTTCCTTTTTTCATGCTTTTGTAGGTACACATGGGCTGTTTTGGGTCAGCCAATGTGTACATGCATGCAATAATGGATTAGGGCGCGTGGGCCTTTATAAAAGAGGATTTTTAAAGAGTTGTTCATCAGTGCTTTGGCAAAGAAGGGATATGAGTTGGCTTGATGCCAGGTAATCTTCTGTAGTGCAATTTAGGGTTATAACACCTGCCACAGCCTATCCTTGGCATTGTCAGCCTGTAGTTACCCCTCGACAGCCTTGTCGTGGCTTCCTTGACCCCGTTGCAGCCTATCCTTGGTGCTATCATCATGTAGCCACCCCTCGACAGCCTTGACCCTACCGCAGCCTATCCTTGGCACTGTTAGCCTGTAGATGCCCCTCGACAGCCTTACCGTGGCTGCCTTGACCCTGCCGCAGCCTATCCTTGGCGTTGTCAGCCTGTAGTTTCCCCTCGACAGGCTTGTCGTGGCTACCTTGACCCTGCCGCAGCCTATCCTTGGTGTTGTCAGCCTGTAGCTACCCCTCGATAGCCTTTCCATGACTGCCTTGACCTTGCCGCAGCATATCCTTAGCAGTGTGAGCCTGTAGCTACCCTTGGTAGCCTTGTCGTGGCTGCCTTGACCCTGTTGTAGCCTAACCTTGCCACTGTCATCTTGCCTCTGCCTCTTGTGACCTTTGTTGTACCTCTATGTTGTATGCATGCCTCAAGGAAGGATGTCGTGACCCTCCAGAGTTTTCCTAACGTGTTAAGAGAAGCATGACCCAAAGTGGATGGTTACAAGGCAACGTTGGTCTCTGAGGGTTCTTGGATTGATTGAGGTCATCTTGTTTTTGGGGTCTGCTATGATTTGTTTTTCCTGTTGGTCATGTCTCTCTCACTTGGTAAGGTCTGCTCATGTTGTGATTTCCCACATCATTGGTATTAGATCAATTTAGATCTTCTTTTGGGTTAGGATATTATCTCCATGTTTGTTGAGTTGTTTTTCTACATGTAATGCTATATAATCCCATGATTGTTTAATGAAATTTAGTCAGATATTTGATTTTTCACACCTTTGGTGTAGAAATATGCTCATGTTGTGGTTTCCCACATCATTGGTATTAGATCACTTCTGATCTTCCTTTGGGTTAGGATATTATCTCTTTTTCTTTATTTTTTGATCCAATTCTAAGTTTGGCATTATTGGGTTGGATTTATTCAACAATTTGGATGTTTTCATTGTCAGAGAATTTGAGCAGTAAATCCTTAACCCTCACGGGTGATTGTAGATACACAGTGTCTTTCCATTCACAAAATCTACAAACGTAGAAAGAAATAATGGTTTTTGATTCATTGGTGAATGTTCTAGATTGTTTTGGTGAATGCAACATCATAGGGGCACACTAGAATAACTTCTTTTCATCAACCAAGTAGAAAAGTGTTAGAACTCTTTGACAATATCTATTTGTTTATGGACAGAATTCTATATGCTTTGGCAAGGCATATGAGGCATGTGAGTAAGGAATCCTCCATTTCAAAATCATTGTTATTTTGGATACTAATCAATCATTTACGTATTACCAATTTGTACAAGCAAGAGTGTAGGAAATATCTTAATTTAGTTGCTACAACCATGGTTGGAATTATAACCCACTCGTCATCCCTGGCTGAAACTACAACCTCCTATCATCACTGGTGTATTAAATACAAGTCTAACCTTATTCAATTGGGTATTGAACCATATTCATGTTCATGCAAACCTAAACACGAATTTTTTCGAAAAATTCCCTTCTCTATCTAATGCCATTTATTTTAGTTTGTGTCATTGATGTATGTGGGACCATCATCCAGGCCATTCATGCAATTCGGTCAGATGCATAATAATCTTTATTAGCCAACCTTTGAGTATTAGGCTTTTCCTCATGCTTATACTCTACCTTCCATGTGCAATCTGGGCCTTAGATTCTTGAATGATGTTATGTGGATCCCAGGCTTTTCCTCATGCTTATACTTTGCCTTCCATGTGCAACATTGACCTTAGCTTCTTGAATGATGTTATGTGGATCATATTCAGGTTATATTTCGTCTCTTTTCAACAATTTTTGTTTTTTAAATTATTTAGGTCCGTCGGTCTTCCGACTACTGCAGGTTAGAATTTCTGACGGGAAATGCTCCCAACAAAGCATCGGAACCACAACATGCTCATCGTTCATGTTGGCGGATGTAGTAGTGTAGCGACGATAGACGTCGGTCTATTCCAATGGATAGTGTCGGAATAAAATGAATGCTTCCGATGTTGTTCGTTAGTAATTCCTCCGGTAATATAGCCTATGCTATGCCTTCCGACATCCTTCGTCGGTATGGTTTGTCGTACATGTATCTGGTAGATGTCGCAACTGCTACTTTCTTTCCGAAGGACGATGTCATAACCATTGAAAAGTGACCAACGGAAGTCATCGGTAGTTTTTCGATTGTCCGTTGAAATCAATTTTTAAAGGTCGTCGGTCGTCAGAATACCGACGATAGTCCAATGTCGGAAAAACCACGAGAGATTTTCTAACGCCTGTTGAGCCCTCATAAGCAGTGGTTGAGTGACGTCAAACTTCAGGAGTAAGAAAATAGGGCATCATAAATTCTGTCCATTTATAGTAGTGTATCTTCGGACAGTATAACCACCAAAAGGTAGATTGGGAGGATTTTCTCAGTTGAAGTTGCAGTTGCATTTGTAGTCACAGTTTTGTTGCAGCAACAAAACCCTAACCCTCTTGTTGAGGAACCTTAATTGAAATGTTTGACCTAATTCCTGGATAGCCTAGTGCACCCTAGCCTAGCGGACCTCCTGGTAATCTTAGCAAACCAAGGAATCAAGTTTGAGTTTTTGGTCAAAGTCAAAGGTTGACCAATTCAAAGTCAAAGTCAACGTAGCCATGATTTACTCTATGAAGTCAGAAAACAAGTTAGAAGGGGATTCTAACTTCATATCATGGAAGACAAGGATTGACCTCATCCTTGCCAATAATAAAGTGTTGGATATCATGAAAGGCAAGATCATGGAACCACATTTTGAAGAAGGAAAAGAGAAGGAATCTCATAACGTTGTAGTTATGGAGAAGTTCAAGGACAACGAAATCAATGCTTTGAGTATCATAGTGGACTCTGTAAAGGACCATTTGAGACCCTACATTTCTCATATTGACTCATCTAATAATATGTACAATGCCCTAACTAACCTCTTCTCATTCAGAAATATTGGACAAGTGATGACTCTGAAGAATGAACTTCGTGACACAAAGATGACAAAGGATGACACCATAGCTTCATACTTTGTGAAGATTTATTAGTTG
>ML843635.1:85722-116080 GCA_009831015.1 Picea engelmannii | reverse complement strand
TGTTACCAACAAATCGTCAACATACATCACCAAAATGACTAATTTATTTCCTTGAAGACTAAAATACAAAGTATTAGTTGATTCACTCCTAAAAATAACAACGTTATGAATATAGGAATCCATTTTAGCATACCAAGCTCTAGGAAAAAATTTTAACCCATCTAATGCCTTAACCAACTCGAACACTTTTTTTTCTTTCCTTTTAATTTCAAAACCTAAAGGTTGAGTTATATATACATCCTCTAGTAAATCACCATTTAAAAAGGAAATTTTTACATCCATTTGGTGCACTTTCCATCATTTTGTGTGGCCAAAGTACGCATTATCCTGATAATATTTGACTTAGTTGTTGGAGTGAAGGTTTCATCATAATCAATATCTTCACTGTAAACAAGACCCTTTTCCACAAGTCTCACCTATTTCTTATCAATTTCTCCATTTTCCTTAAATTTAGTCTATAAAATCCATGTGCAACCAATGGGTTTCACATTTTGAGGACACTCAATAATTTTCCTTGTTTGATTCTCAATCACAACTACATATCCATTCTCCATTAATTTTCTCCATTATGCATGTTTGACAGCCTTTGCAAAATGGGGTGGTCTAGTGGTTACATTAGCATGAAGAGATATATTTATTTGACACATTATAGAACTCCTCATAAATGTTTTATGTCTTTCAAAAGGCCTCACTTTCTTAAGAAGCTTTGTTACCCATTTTGTAATCTTGTGTACAACCTGAGATGAACATGATGTATCAACCTAAAAAATATCATCTAAGTTAACTTGAGATGAATATTCTAAGTTTTCTTGTGGTGAATTTGGTAATACTTCATCTTCCACTTTATTTTTTTATGCCCAAACAATTGCAAACTAATGTTTGTCCCTTGATTTGTTTGTGAGTTTTATCTTTTGTCATTCCTTACTCACTTTTTTATCCAATTGACTAAGTAGTTTATCAATTTCTTTGGCACTCAGACTTTCTATTTCATCAAAAATAACATCTCATCTAACAATAAACTTTCCATCTGAAAAAAAAAATTATACCCTTTTTTTACATTCAGAGTACCCAATAACTGTCGATTTCATATTTTTTGAATCTAACTTAGTTCTTTTTTCTTTTGGAATAAGCATGTAAAATGGAACCCAAAAAAACATGTTGTTTTATGATTGTTTTGAATCCATACCATGCTTCAAATAGATTAATTCCACCAAAATATGAAGCGGAAGGTTGATTCCTTGGATAAAGTGTTGAATGTACTGTCTCAACCCAATAAGTTGAACTAAACCCCTTAAACTTTAGCATTTATCTAGCCATACTTATCAATGTATAACTCATCCTTTCTATCACTCCATTATGTTGTGGAGTGTAGGAGTTAGTAAACTATCACCTAATTCCTTGTTCCAGACAATATGTGAGGAATTCATTAAAAATGAGCTCTACTTTATTATCGGTTCACAAAGTGACAATTATATTTATTTATTTGTAGTTTAAACTTATCTTTGAAAAGAATTAAACGTATCGAATTTTTTTTTATTTTTCCTTTAGAAAATGCACCCAATTAATCCTTATAAAATCATGAATAAAAAATAATAGAGTACTTTCATCGCCGAAGTGAAGCTTCCAAAGGTCCACAAATATCACTATGAATAAGTTGTAGTGTTCTAGTTTCCCTCCATGTACTTGTAGTGAATGATAAAAAAAATTGTTTACCATAAATGAAATATTGACATATTGCATTTTCCTTTCTAAATGTGGGTAATCCTATTATCATTCCTTCTTGTTAAAAATGAATTGGTCCATCAAAATTCAAGAACTATCCAAAATTATTATGCCATTATCTGATGGGTGTAATTCCAAACTCAAGTGATTCTGGAAATCTGTTCATTCTTAGAATGGTTGTGTCTTTCATTATAAGAAGTTTTACATCATCATAGCCTACAATTATTGTTTTCAAACCATCCTTTGATGATTATATTTTAAGTATATCATTTTTCATCACAATTTGATGTCCTGACTGGAGAATCAATACCAAAGACAACATTTTTTTTATTAAAAGTGGGAATGTACCAAACATTAGAAATTATTTTTTTCCCTATTCCTAGTAGAAATACCTTCACAAAAAAATTTCCACTTGGTTTGTGTGTGTTCATAGGCTAAGAATATTGTATTTAAGTGGAAATCTTAATAATACCAAAAGAAACATTTCATGTATGTCTTGTGTTGGGTGTCCCTTGCATCCATGATCCATGAACGGGGTCTCCACATAGTGAACCTGTGACATAGAACATGTGTTTATGGGCTATTAAATAATACCTTTAATTTAATTATATATTGATAAATACTTCCCAAAATTCTCTTGTATACCCCCTTCCCAATACATCTTTCCAATATAAAAATCCCTTATTTTACTAGATACTCCCTCTTTATACGCCCCAATACCTATAAGCCCCCTTGTAAATTGTACCTCGCCCAATACCTACAATATGTTGATTCTTATTTTCACAATTTAAAAACCCCCTTTATGAATGAACATGATAAGATATTGGTCAATAAGGTGAATCCCCCATGGTTCCATGCATCCTCATAATCACTTTTGAGGATTGCTACAAATAATTTGGCTACATGTTCTTATTGGGTAGTTGTAAATACATATTAAAAATCCTCATTTTGTTCTATGTTTGTGTATTCGGACAATGACAAGGATCATTTTCTTATATTTATAAATTTTTCATAGGGAATCCAACAATCAGAGGAATAGTGTCAAACTTTATTGCACTGAAAAAAAATCATTGTCGTCTTCCCCCTTCCTCTTCCACTAGATTGTGAATTTTGATTGTCTTACTCTTTTGATGAGACATTCGAATTCCAAATAATATTTCCTCTTCCTCTACATCTACATGTTCCTATTATTCTTCCTCGACCCCAACCTCTATTAGAATATTGGATTTGATTTCATTAATTGTCATTACCTTCGGTAGGAAAAAAATATTTTCTAGTTGAAACTTAAGTGGTGTTCTTGCTTGTCTTGGAAACCAACAAATCCTCCCCTAATTTTTATTTATTTCCTAGTGTTTTATCATGATTTTCTAACAACCCATTGAGTTTGTCAAAAGTTAATTGTTCTCCAATTTATCTGTAATTTTTAATGTCTCCAAAAAATGCTTGTATGATTTGGGAAACACTAACATCAAAATTGCGACCATCAAACTATATTAAATTTTAGCACAACCCTCTTTAGTAACCTCTTGTTTAATATTTTTGAACCTAGAAATGTATTCCATGAAATCTCCCCCTTCATTTATTTTTGATGTAATAATTTTAATTGAAGGTCAACTCATTTTAGCTTAGGTTGTGAATCGAACACTTCTTTAGGAGTTTTCCAAGTTGACCAAGCATCTCCAAATTTCTTAATGTGAACAAAGTCTTTGTTGGGAAAAGTTTTATGAATAAGTTCTAATGCCTCCTCATCTTTTAACTCCCTTTTTTATAATTATGTAGCGTCAGTGGGTTTTGTGGGTTCTACATTGCATATACCTTTCAATAATTCATTATAAATTAGCGTTCTTTGAATGTTTTGAATCCAAAATTTATAATTCTTTGATTCCTCCAATTTATCATAATCATTAAAAAGAGTAAGCAATTTAAACATTGTAAATCTATAAAGAACATGAAACTCCTTATGTCGCTAAGAGAGACAATGCTAAAAAAATGCATTAAATAACTTGGAAATGAGATTGTGTTTGACTTAATCCCTTTAAGATGTGAATGACAGAGTCGTCAAATATGAAAGAACTAAAAATGGACCAACATAAAGAAATGGCATGGACGATATGTGTCACACTCTACAAAAAGAAAGAGGAATATATGGGATTTTAATTGATTTGCATATAGCCTTGTCAAAAAAAGTGAGTGATTGAACTTTATTATGCTCTAATAAACACTTGATTAAAAAATATCCAAAGAATATTATTGAATAAGAGATTGCATGTTAAAAAGGAAATCATTAAAAATTACAACTGTTGGAAAATTGGTTGTCATTGATGTCAACTCCAAAAGAAGTTTAGAAGGCCCTAGAAGTGATGGGTGTATTTGAAGAAGTCTCCAAAGTGGTCCCCTCATTGTGTATCTTTAAGAATGACCCTCATGGGAAGAGATTTGAAGAAGTATACAATAAGCACCATAGGTGTGGTCATGAATTCCTTAAGTATGGATGAGAAGTTATAGGTCGGCCCCAAAATTAATTAAAGGAGAAAAAGTTGTTGCAACAAAAATTTACAGGTCGGACCTAAATTCAAATAAAGGAGGAACTTGGAAAAGTATAAATACACATCAAGAACCTCACATTTGATCATCCAAGAAAGTGTGTGCTTGTATGGAGATAGCATAAGTGGGTTTTCACTTGCGCTATGAGGATTGATGAGCTCAATAAAGAAAAATTGTACTAGGATAAAGGAGGTCGAGGAGAGAAAGGAGTTTTTTTAGGTCATCCATGTGTTGCAGTGGATAAAAGTGTGGATATGTGTTTTGGGAATGTACAAGATGACATGTAGGTCATTTGCGGGTCACAATGGAGAAAGGCACATATATTTATGGGTCATAGTGGAGAAAAACGTGAATGTTCATGGGTTGACAATAGAGCAAAGAGAGGATCTATGTTTTGGGAAAGTACAAGCTGACAAGTAACATTAAAAATTTGTTCAGGTAAATCTACAGTTGACCAGGGGAGTCTTGTAACTTGTCTGTGACAGGTTGATTCTTAAATATACATATTTAAGGGTGGAAGGAAGGCGCAAGGAAAGGGGTTTGGAGCCTCCTTCCAGTTGGAGCTAGAGAATATAGGGTGTTGTATATTCCTTCAGATTGGATCATGTAAACTAGGGGGTTGGTTCCTCCTTCTAGTTGGTGCTGGAAAACATTAGAAGTTGTATCTTCCTTTGAATGTAATATTTTTATTATATAAGAAAAAAATTCCATGGATTTCCATGTAAATTTATTGTGCACTGTGTATTTATTCTTTTGCTACTATTATATATTGGATACATTATTTGATTGAAAATTAAATCTATAAAAATTTCCAAATTGTACTTGATATTGATGCCCCCCCCTCTAAGTATCCATTATTAGTGTTAGAGAAGGTTACCTTTAGAATGTTGGAATATTGAGAGGGCAGGTGAATCAATATTCTCACTTTATCATCACTTTTAACCACAATATGTAATAATTAACATCATCAACATTATATCATCAATATATTATGAGCAATATAAATTGACATAGTATAATAGACATCCACAAAAACACATTACACTAGAATTTACGTGGAAACCCAAATGGGATAAAACCATGAGATGCTTTTCTTATATATCAAAAGAGTACATTCATTGGAAGTACCAACTTCCCAATTCTCCAGCTACAGCTGGAAGGAGGCTACAACCCCCAATTTACAGGCTCCAACCAGAAGGAAGCTACAACTCCCTGAGTTTTATGGCTCCAACTAGAAGGAGGCTAAAACCCCTTGATTCTTAGGCTCCAACCTGAAGGAAGCTCCAACTCCTTGTGTTCTCCAACACAAACCAAAAGGAGGATACAACCCCCTTTACTTAACCCATCATGTCGCCTTGAAATATAAATGAAGAACAAACAGTCACTACCATTGATACTATCACTACCTCTAATAATCAACCTGTCATTGTCACTTCAACCTGTAATTGATCATCAACCTGTAACATTTCACTCTAACATCAATCTGTAATTGATCATCAACCTGTAACTAATCGTCAAACTACAACCTATCATAGTCCATGTCACTAATATATCAACCAGATCTACTCATATGGACAATATCAACATCAAGTATTCAACCATGTATTGTTGGATTACTGAGAGGGGGGGTGAATCAATAATGAGCAATATATACCACTTATTAATCCTTTTAACCACAATGTATATTCCTTTAAATTATTTAACAATGTTCATCAATTCATCAGTAATATGTTATTGCATCATATAACATTAACATCCATCAGTGCATAATAAAAAATAATAGACACATCCACATAATGCACAATACACCAATATTTTACGTGGAAATCCAATGCGGGAGAAAACCACATAATTTTTTTCTTATATGTATTTAAGAATCACATTCAAGGAAGCACCAAATTCCAATTCTCCATCTTGAACTAGAAGGAGGCTCCAACCCTCTATATTTTCAGGATACAACCTAAGGGATTCTCCAACTCCCAAATTCTCTAGCTACAACCAGAAGGAGGCTACAACCCCCTATGTTCTCTAGATACAATCAAAAGGTGGCCACAACCACCTATCCTTTCCTCGTCCTTCCTCCATGAAGTATAAGTAAGATGATGAAACCATTGTCCCATTGTCACTGTGAGATATACCACCGCAAACCTCTACCAATCTATGTCAATACATTGTAATTAGCTTTTTCCACTATCATGTAACCAACTTGTACCTATACCATGAAAAACATGTTTAGGTGAATCTAAAGTAGAGCAAGGGAGTATTGTAACTTGGCTATGATAGGTTGATTCTTAAATATACATATTTAAGGGTGGAAGGAAGGGGTAAGGAAAGGGGTTTGGAGCCTCCTTCAAGTTGGAGATAGAGAATCTAGAAAGTTATATCTTCCTTCAGGTTGGAGCCTATATACTAGGGGGTTGGTTCCTCCTTCTAGTTGGTGCTGAAAAATATTAGAAGTTGTATCATCCTTTGAATGTAATATTTTTATTATATAAGAAAAACATTTCATTGATTTCCACGTAAATCTATTGTGCACTATGTATTTATTCTTCTGATACTATTATTTATTGGACATTATTTAATTGAAAAGTAAAGATATAAAAATTGCTAAATTGTACTTGATACTACCCCCCCCCCCTCTCAGTATCAAAAATTAGTATTAGAGCAGGTTACCTTCTGAATGTTGGAATAATGAGAGGGAGGGTGAATCAATGTTCGCACTTTATTATCACTTTTAACCACAATATGTAATCGTTAACATCATCAGCAATATATCACCACTATATTATGAGAAATATAAATCAACAGAGCATAATAGACATCCACAGAAACACACCACACTAGAATTTACATGGGAAACCAAATGGGAAAAAACCATGAAATGCTTTTCTTATATATCAAAAGAGTACATTCATTGGAAGCACCAACTTTCCAATTCTCCAGCTACAACTAGAAGGAGGCTACGACCTCCTATTTAAAGGCTCCAACCTGAAGTAAGCTACAACTCCCTGAATTCTATGGCTCCAACCAAAAGGAGGCTACAACCCCCTGATTCTTAGGCTTCAACCTGAAGGAAAATCTAACTATGTGTGTTCTCCAGCACCAACCGGAAGGAGGCTACAACCCCATTTCCTTGACCCATCATGTTGCCTTGAAATATAAATGAAGACCAAATAGTCACTACCATTGATATTGTCACTACCTCTAATAATCAACCTGTCACTGTCACTTTAACTTGTAATCCATCATCAACCTGTAACATGTCACTATCACATCAACCTGTAACTTATCATCTACATGTAACTAATCATCAAATTGTGACTTGTCACTATCCATGTCACTGATATATCAATCAGATCTACTCATATGGGCCATATAAACATCAAGTATTCAACCATGTATTGTTGGATTACTAAGAGGGGGGTGAATGAGTAATGAGCAATGTATACCACTTATTAATCCTTTTAACCACAATGTATATTCCTTTAACTTATTTAACAATGTTCATCAGTTCATCAGTAATATGTTATTGCATCATATAACATTAACATCCATCAATTCATAATAAACAATAATAGACACATCCACACAATGCAAAGTACACCAATATTTAACGTGGAAACCCAATGCAGGAGAAAACCACACAATTATTTTCTTATATGTATTTAAGAATTACATTCAAGGAAGCACCAACTTCCAATTCTCTAGCTTCAACTGGAAGGAGACTCCAACCCTGTATATCTACATGCTACAACCTGAGGGAATCTCCAACTCCCCAATTCTCTGGCTACAAACCCCTATGTTCTATGGCTACAATTGGAAGGTGGCTACAACCACCTATCTTTTCCCCGTCCTGCCTCCCTAAAATATAAGTAAGATGATGAAACCACTGTCATACTATCACTGTGAGATATACCACTGTAAACATGTACAAATCTATGCCAATAACCTATAACTATCTTGTGCCACTTTCATGTAACCAACCTGTACATGTACCCTTCATGTACCAACAAAATCCAACATGTACGTGACATGTCTATACTATAGCTCGCATATGTGCGTGACCTGTCTATACTACATCTTGCGTATGCACACAACATGTCTATATTAAAACATGTGTATTCCTTCTGAAACAAGGGTTTTCACCTTCCTGAATAACTTTGATCCTTTGTTTCCTCTGTCACATCAACCTGCAACTTGTCCCAACCTGTACCAAACAACCTATTCCAATCAACCTGTACTATCAACCATGTACATCAATCACTCATACAACATGTACCATCACAAGTGAATCAACTATAAACATCACAATACCTCATAACCATCACCAAGATCAAGGTGTGCTTTTACTAATATATCAATATGTCTATGCCACATCATCCATATACCATGTGTCAACAATACTACTAGTAAGTTCCTCTAAACATGTACCAAACATGTCCCAATCATGTATCAACAACACTACTATCAAGTGCCTCTAACAATGCACCAAATGTGTACCAATCATGTATCAACAAGTCAAACTATGATTCATCAAGATGTACCAAAATTACCATACCACACACCTCATGTATGTGCCAAATCATCAAATATATTTCTCAACATGTCTCTCAACCATATACCAAAGACATATACCAATATAACCAACAAAAGTCCTCTATCAATACATCACACAATCCATGATCCAAATACCATAAACCCTTGCATCAAACCATGTGCCAAGACCTCACTATTATGTATCCTCAAGTGTGTACCAATCATATATCAAGACCACTAAAAATATTCTCTCACAATGTACCATAAGATATACTAATAACACTGACACATGTACGAACCATGTGCTACACCAAATCTTCCTCAAACTAACCAACAACTTCACTAGCACTTCACAACCAAAAACCCTCAACCATGTACCAAGAAATACTAGCTCTATCTGAACACTTGAATTGACAAGATATACCAATGAATAATATCAAATATACCAGCACTATACTTCTATAGAATTGACTTATACAATAGGTTCCATATAGCCAATAACCTCTCTAGTTGTGAGGAGTTATGTGGTGTTCAACATATCACCGAAAATGGAAAGACATGTACCATCCATCTAGAATAGTATTACCTGCAAATATATTAATCCTCATACCATTATACATCAATCAAACTTAAGTCCCTTATCCATATTTTTGGGGCTAACAGAACTTTCTATTGGACTTGCTTGAAGGGTTGACATCAATGACAACCAACCCAATTAATCAACAATATCTCCATTTGGAATTGATGGAAACACTCTTATGTAACACTAAATTCATATAGCTTATTCTCCCCTTGTGACCATCACTCCCCCTGGAAACATGCCTCTGTTCTCTCTCTCCAAGAATCTAACTCTCTATCCTACATATGGTGAATCTCTCCCCTTTTGACATCAATGGAAAAGGTAACTTTGTGTTTGGGGCTTCTCCCCCTAATTGAAATGTCCTTGGGGCTTCTCACCCTCATTGAAATATTTTTGAACCTGCTCCCCCAACATGAACTATCCTTTTGATGTTTCTTCCTCATGTAAATATAAAACATATAAGATAAACATTCAATATCATTTATTTTGGCGTAGAAATTACTGTAAGTCTCTGGCGAAGATACTCAAAAGCTTCCCTTGGAAGTGGTTTTGTGAATATATCGACAACCTTTCTTTTGTTCCTACATATTCAACTCTGATGTTCTTCTCTACAACCTATTCCCATAAAAAGTGATACTTTATTGGAATGTGCTTCATCTTGGAGTGCATCACTGGATTCTTTGATATACTGATAACACTTGTATTATCACAATATATAGGAATGGACTCATCATACTCAACCTGTATATCTGTCAAAGTTTGTTTCATCCATAGAACCTGTGTACAAGATGTTGTTTCTTCAATATACTCTGCTTCGGCTGTAGACAATGATATTGATGAATGTTTCTTTATTAGAGAAGATACCAAACATCACCCAAGTAGAATTTTGATCCATTGGTGCTTCGTCAGTCATCAATGCAACATGCCCAATATGCATCCGTGTAGGAAATAAGTGATATATCCTTTCCTTTTGGATACCATAATCCAAACCCTTCTATGCCATTGAGATATTGGAAAATCCTCTTCACTGCTAGAACATGTGATTCCTTTGGTGCTTCTTGAAATCGTGCCACATTTCCAACTACCTGCATTACACATGGTATGGATGTTGTCACATAAAGTAAACTGGCAATCATTGACCTATATTTCCTCTCATATGTAGACTTTTAATCATCATATTTGCTCAACTTGAAACTGGTTTGCATATGAGTGTTAACTGGTTTGCAATCTTCCATTCCGAACCTCTTTATCATTTCTATGATATACTTAGTTTGAGAAATAAAAATGCCTTAGTTTCTTTGACATATCTGAAGACCCAAAAAGAAGGATAGTCCTCCAAGTAATGACATTTCAAATTCATTCTACATATCCTTTGTAAATTTCTGGCTTAACCTGTCATCGTCACTTTCTAAAATAATATCATGAACATAAACTTCAATTAATAAAATACCATCTTGAGTTACCTTGATGTAGAGGTTGTTGTATACATTTCCTTTTCTAAACCCTTCTTGTTGTAAATATCTATCCAGTCTAGAGTATCATGATATAGGAGCATGTTTTAGACCATACAAGGCCTTCTTCAACCTACACACGTAATATTTGTTCTCTAACAGTTGAAATATTTTTGGTTTGTCAATGTACACTTCTTCTTCGATTTCCCCATTCAGAAAGGTTGATTTCACGTCCATCTAATACACTTTAATATTCTCGGATCATGCATAAGCTAAGATCAATTGGATTGCTTCCATTCTGGAAACTAGGGAAAACTTCTCTTCAAAGTCGATACCTTCAACCTGTGTGTACCATTTACATACCAATCTAGCTTTGTTCCTGGTAACCTATTCATCTTCATTCAATTTATTTTTGAAGACCCACTTTGTGCCAATCACATTCTTGTACCTTGGTATTGGAACCAATTCCCAAGTGTCATTCTTCTCTATTTTATCCAACTCTTCATTCATGGCCTTTTTCTAGAATTCATCCTTCCCGGCTTCTTCAAAAATTTTTAGTTCAATCAAATATAAGAGTGCTAGGTGCACTTGTTCTAGTGAACAATTTTTTCTTCTAGTCTCAATTCCTACATCTTTGTTCCCAATAATCTGATCTAAAGGATTATTCTTCTGTAATAATTTGCTAGGTGTATTTGGAGGTTGATGCAAACACCCTATGGGCCTACGTGACTTCCTGGTCTAGGATCAAACTACACAAAAATCGAAGTGGCTCTCGGGATCCCACTAACCCCTATACTTAACTTACCCACATGATTCACAATACACATGCACAAAATTTGAATTCGTGAGGGTTCCTTTGGTCCAGGAAACCCATGCATGTGACCACGGTTTGTGACTGAGCGTCTGGAAAAAGGGTTATTCGGTGCTCTGGGACTCAATACTTTAGGAGTTTCCTCGGTCCAAAAACTATCAATGAACTTCCCTCGAACAATTGAACTTTTAATAGTTTGATATCTATGACTCACATCTCCCTGCCAATTTGATGGTTGAGATTAACTCTGGGATTCAGAGGTTCGAGAGATTCTTCACCCTGCACAACAATGACCAAATTCCCATGGAATGTCAAATTTCCTAATCACTAAGGGATCCAATGGCTCGCACTCACCCATGAATCTATGGTGGGTATTCACTCCGAGACATCAGTCCTACCTTGCAATGAACAACTTAAAAATTGTCAGAGAAGCAAAGTCTGAGGACTTAGAACTTAATGAACCTTCTCCTTCTCCTGATTGAATGTTTGTGAGGGATTACAACTCCTCCCAAACATATCTCATCCATTCAACCTTAAAAAAAGGGATTTATCCTCATCTTCCTCTTCCTCTACCTCTTGGAAAACGTATCCTTCCTCTAGAGTCTCCTCCTCTAGAATTTCCTCCTCTATTTGTCTGATTGTTAGATCTACCAGCTTCTTTCCTTTATTTCTATAACTTTTCTGTAGTGGTTCCTTTTCCTCTGTTATGACTCCTCCCCTAAGATTCTGAACCTATAAATGGTTCGGCCTCCAAATTGGAGAGAAAGCATAGCCAAAAGAGCAGGGGAAATAGTCCTAACAAAGGAAAAGGAACCACCAGAGAAAATTTCCAGAAATCAAGGGAGGAAGTTGGCGGATCTAACAACCAGACGAATAGAGGAGGAAATTCTAGAGGAGGAGACTCTATAGGAAGGAGACCTTTTCTAAGAGGTAGAGGAAGAGGAAGAGGAGGAGAAATCCCTTTGTTTAAGGTTGAATGGATGAGATCTATTCAGGAGGAGTTGAAATCCCTCAAATATGTTCTATCAGGAGAAGGAGAAGGGTCATTAAGTGCTAATCCCTTCGGACTTTGTTGCTCCAACAATTTTTAAGTTGTTCGTTGCAAGGTAGGCCCGAAGTCCAGGAGACAATATTCACCGTGGATTTTTGGGTGAGTGAGAGTTGTTGGATTCCTGAGTGATTTGATGATTCAACAATCTGGGGGAATTTGTTCATCGTTGAGCGAGGTGAAGAATCTCCCGAACCTCCGAAGCCTAGAGTTAATCTTGACCATCCAATTGGCAGAGAGACATGAGCCTTAGTTCTCAAGTTATTCAAAGTTCAGTTTTTTGGGGGAAGTGCGTTGATTATTGTTGGAGCGAGGAAAATCACAAAGCCCGAAGTCCAAAAGTGTTGAATATCCCTTTGTCCAAATGCTTGGTCACAAATCATGGTTGCATGCACAGGTTTCTTGGACCAAAGGAACCCTCATGAATTAAAATTTCACACCTATGTATTGTGAATCCTATGGGTAAGTTAAGTATAGGGGTCGGTGCGATCCCGAGATCCACTCTGACTCCAGTGTAGTTTGATCATAGATCGGGAGGTCGCACAGGCCCATAGGGGGATTTCATAAGAGGTACTTGTTGAAATTTCTCTTCTACTTATATCTGATCTTCTTCATCTTCCCCTTCTACAACTTATTCATCCTTTGCTTCTTCTTCATAAACATGTTCCACTGATTCTTTTTCTTCTTCCTTTAATTTTCATCCAGATGTTTCAACAACTGTTACATTGATGCTTTCCACAACTTTTGTTGAGCCTTATATTGTAACAATTGTATGCTTTCCTTGTACTTGAGTAACCAACAAGTACACCTTTGTCCACACATGAGTCAAACATTCCCATTCTGCCATCTTCTCTTTTGATGTAGCATTTGCTTCCGAACATTCTAAAGTGCTTTACATTTACTGGTCTTCCTTTCCATAGCTCGTAGGGATTTTTGTCACTGTAATTTTTTAGCATTACTTTGTTTTGAATGGGAACTATTGTATGCATTGCATGTGTCCAAAAACCATCTTTCAATTTAGAATTCACTAACATTGTTCAATCCATTTCGTGTACTGTCTTGTTCTATCTTTGAACAACTCCATTCTGTTGAGGTGTCCCAGTGATGGATAATTTCCCTTTTAATCCATGCTTGCTGCAGAAATCCAAAAATTCCTTTGAAGTAAACTCTCCTCCATTATATTATCTCAAACATTTTATTTTTGAATCCATTTCGTTTTCAACCATTTCCTTGTATACCTTGAAATTTTCAAATGCTTTTGATTTTTTCTGAGAAAAAAAACTCCAGTCATTCTTGTATAATCATCAACCAATAACATAAATTATTTCTCACCTTTAAAACCCTTTGTTCTATTTGGTCCAACTAGATCAGTATGCACACTTTCCAGTGGTATTGTTGTGGAATATTCCTTTGATTTGAATATGGTCTTTGTTTTATTTCCTTGTTGACAATGCTTGCATAATGTGTTGGTAATTGGCTTTGTGATCTAGGGATTTATCTGAATTCTTAGATTTTGCTGACTTAGACGAGGTTATCGAAGTTTATGTGACCCATTCTTCTATTCCATATCCAAACGTCATCTTCCTTTCCGAAACAACACTTTTCATTTCCAATTTCATTTAATACATATATGTTGATTGAAGTTCTTTCATATGTTGCAATCAATTTGTCTGGTCCTACTTTTCTTATCTCGCACTTATGTGAATCGAACATAAGTTTATGACCTTGGTCACACATCTTAATTACACTTAGAATATTATGTTTCATATCTTCCACTAGTAGAACATTTTCTACCTTGGTATTCTTGTTTCCAATTCTGACTATGCACTTTCCAATCATTCTAGATGAGTCATCATTTCCAAAGGAGACGCATCCATCTCTTTCCTTTCTCAATGTAAGAAACCTATATTCATCACCTGTCATGTGCTTTGAACAAACACTATCAACATACCAACCAAATTTCTTTTCTCTAGATTGTAGAGCGAGTGTGCATTCTTCATTGTTAAACTAATTCTACTTTCTTATCCATATTCTCTGTTGAGGTTCCTATCTGTGACTGTTGTCATTATGTTGTGATTCTCTAGGAGAGACTGTCATTCTACAGTGTTTGGCCATGTGTCCAAAGTTTTTTCACTTGTATTCCACTTCAGTGCTTAATGATTCAAACTTGTTGTAGCTTCTTCTCTTTGTTTCACTAGGCCTTCTTGGATAGCCATTTTGTTCATGAATTTCAAAGTTGTTCCCTTTCCTTCTACTAGCTCTACAATTTAGAACTTGATGTCCAAAATTATTACATGCATAAAATAAAGAAAAAAATATAGTTTGATACTTGGGAGTTGAATATCTTCTAAACGAAGTTAATCTTATGAATCCTTCTTCTTCCTGAGGCCTGCTTGTTTATTATTGTCGTTGATTATGAAATATGAATCTTCTAGGTGGAGTGTCTCTGTGATCTTCCCTATAAAACGTCTTGTCTCCTCCAACTGTCTATGCATAGATTCTTGGTTTTGTTTATTTATCTATAGTTTTGGATCTTGAACCTATTTATGTCTGATTGTATCGTAGCCTGGAATTTTCATGATGTGGCCTTTGACTGTTGATAATATTATCCAAAACCTTTGATATTTTCCACATGTTTTTCTGTTGAAGGTATTTTCCTAATGTAACAACCTCTGCTTCCAAATTTCCAATCATCATGTCCTTTTCCTCGAGTTTTTCTTTGAGTGATTCTTCAATTCTTTTGTCTTCTTCTATTTGAACATTTAATTTTGTGATCATCTACTCAAGTTTTTTCGAGTTTGAATTTTGAGTGTATTATTTCTTGTCTAGTTCTTCCTGGAGCTTCTTGTTTTTCTTCTTTTCTATTTTTATAACTTTGTTGGCATCCCTACACAATTTCTCTATTTGAAAAACAAACGACACTTTCTGTAGCTACCTTCACCTCATCTTGTAAATATTATTGTTTGGATATGATTACTGGATTACAAAAGATGTTCATTAATTCTTTAAAATTTGTGTTTTCATTTTTGTTTCATGTTTGATTCATGACTAAAAGCATGAATCAAACATGAAAACTTAGTTTCATATTATATGCTTATTCAAGGCATTCTTTTAAAGGTTCATTGTGCTTATATCCACTCTATATCTAATAATTGAATGAATTACCTTTTGAGTGTATTAAATGTTGATATGATTTCTATATACTTAGTTGGTTCGCATTTGAATTATGAACATGTTTGTATATTTAAACCCTTTGCAAATCAACTATAGTCATGCTAGTCATGAGAATTAATGCGCAATTATTGTACCTCGTACTTAATCCTTTTGTTGATAGACTAAATTAATAAGCTTTTCATTATGGATTGAGGGTTTTTTTCATGCTCTGTATGCGAGGTTTTCATTACCAGCAGTGCTCAAGCCTCAATAATTGAACCCTCGATGTTCATACTATGATTTCCCAGGGGTTTTGCTTGGTTCTTTTCCATTTTATCCGCTCATATTTGTTCCTTTTACTCTTGTCATCTAAATACGGAGATATATTGAGTTGCCCATGTTACAGTCTAGTCATATTTTTAATGGATCTTGTTGTCCAAATAGAGTCGAATGGCTCTCAAGAATTGTTATCTCAAGATGATGCAGTCGAATATTTGAAAGGTCGGGGTTGGGATGCCTTCATCAAAAGGTTCGAAGGGTATAACCTTTGTGTGGCTAAGGAATTAACACAAACATTTGATGGTTATAGGAAAAAAGTTGGAGACCTCTAGTTGGAAGTAACTGAAGAGTTTGTTAGTGAAGCCACAGGGCTTCCATCCACTGGTCAAAAGTGGTTCAAGAACTCAAAAATCGAAGAAGTTCCCTGGAGCCTCTTCATGACCTCCAGGAAAATCAATTGTTGTGAAAAAGGTATCCCTATTTATTTTCTTAAAGTTAGATGGCATGGTCTCATGTCGGTCCTTAAACAATTTGTGACATGTGAGGGTCATTATGGTCTAGTTTTTCTCTATCATATATGGTTTCTTATGCACTTCATAGGTTTTCATTTGAATGTGCCTTTCTATTTGTTGAGAAGCTTGTACAAGATGTCTAAAAGGTATAAAAAATAGAGCCTTGACTCTAGTCTTTTTCACCACGTCTCGATCAAAATTCTGTTAATTCACCATTTAACAAAAATAGGCAACTGTTGGGATGGATTTTTAGCGAGAAATGGTTTTGTTTCTACCGTTTCTGTAGACGACCATAATTCGGGTGAATCAGTGGTAAAAGAACATTTTGACAGTCTCAATAATAAGCCAGCCACAAACCCCCTGGATGAAGTAATTCCCAGTCAATCCCCGCATGAGCAACAGGATGTAAGTTTTCAGTGGAGTGAACCTGCTATGCCTAATTTGGATATTGGCCATAACTCCATTATGAAACCCTATGTCAACAAGTATCACAAACAGTCAAAACAAAAGAACGCAACATTAGGGTTTCGAAATAAAAGAGTTGGTCGATTAATTTTGAGAAAGTTGAGAAATAGAGTCAACCCTCATTTGAGCTCGATCGGCCTGATCGAGGTCAATGAGGTCTCAGATTCAGAAATTGAAGACTTCCTGACTTTAGAAGATCCAGATTGTCATAAATTTAATCCTTCTCAACCATGCGACTTTGTTAATAATCTTCCACCGTGTCTTAAGGATAAAGGTGAGTTCACTGGTATTAGGCTTGGTCAAGGACACATAACAGGTAGTATTGATACAGCTAGCTTTGACTGTACGCTCCTTCAATATATCGTCTCTCTCGTGCAATGTGAGGTATGCCTACATTGGGTTGAACGATACTATGTTGATAATCCCATCCTCCAAGCTTGGATTAAAACACTCACAGCTCACAATGAATTATTGACAAAAGAAAATCTTGACCTCCGAGAAAACAAAGAAAGACAAGCTAAACGTCTTAAGAAGACAGGCAACATTGTGATTAAAAATGCAGACAATGTTAATGCCATAATCAATTCTGAGCTATCTTGATCCATGTTTAGTCATTGGTTGAAATGGTAAAACATTTTTTCCCTCTTATTACATTCATGTTATATTTTTGAATCCAATTGGTTAACATTATATCTCTTTTTCCAATATAAGACTGGCTACAGAATCCTTCGATTTTGTAGCCAAGTCATTTTTATATAAAAAATTAGTAATTAGTTGTTAATAAATTATCTAACTTGTTCCTATTTCGTTTTCAGGACATGGAAGATATTGATGTTGATTTTATGAGGTGGAACATGTTTGATTTAGATGATTAGTATCTCTTTCCTATTTATTTTGTAAATAAGAAAAACTTTATTAATTTTTGAAAAGAAACAATTCAGTTATGAGTGGTTGTAGGCCCTCCATTTTTGTAATAGTTTGATCCCATGAGATCTTATCTTATCCTAGGAGATAGGAAGATGAGATCTCAAAAAACACTTTAAATACTCTGCATTTCATAAATGAAAGGCATCTTGGTCTGGAATCAATTATGGACGAATGACTTACAGGACTTAATGGAACAATGTGCAACATTTAGGCTTTAGTCCATTGTGAATGTTGTTTCATTGATATTTTTTTTTATTGAATATTGGGATATTAATATGTTGTGTAGATTTAGACTCAATAACATGTTATGTTTCATGATATTCATGCTATAGATATCGTTCATGATTTACTGTTCCAGATATTGTGACTGTGATCATCATATAAATTTGAATATCATGATTTTTCTTTGATGTTGAGTTGATGAATGAAATGAATGTATTACACATATATTTCTCTGATTGTAATCACTTGCAATCATAAGATCATAGTATCACATGTGTTCAATATTATGTTATTAAACTCTGGCTGCCAATACATTTCTTGAATTTATTCAGAAAAAAATTAGTATAAGCCTACTGCAGATTTCTTTCAGAAGGCAGGGTAGACAGATGCTCTTGTTCGCACAGAGGCTCAGACACATTTAACAAACTAACATCAAGTTAGCTTCTCTGCTTCTAATTTATGTAATTTTATGTATTAATGAAACAGGAAAGTTTAGATCGGCTTTGACCATCTGTACATCTTTGTTTCATAACTTAGTTAATTCAAGTTTTGTTAGATTTATAAAAGAAAATAGAAAATATTAAAATGTTCTTTCTTTATCTGCTTCTCAAAAAAAATAATATTTACATTGATTTCGTAAGTTTCCATCAAAACTTGCAACCTATAAATGTTGTCCATTAGTGATATCTTCTTTCTCTGTTTAAATACATTTATAATAGTTATATTAGAGTGTGTAGATATATATTATAGTTTTAACATTAGTTAATTTTTTTCCCTTTCCTTATTTTAAGACCTTAGATTCGCTAACGGAGCCATTAAACCCTTCAGAAAAGGTTACACCAAACAGCTTGGGTTACTTAGACAACCGCGAACCGGACTTGTTCTTCCAGTTGATGGCTTGTCAATTTTGCCTGTCAACAAACTTCTATAGCACTCAATAGTTCTTATATATAGTCAAATTCTTCCTCTTCATATTCCTCTTCGGTGTATTATTTATCGGAGTCTTATATTGCCATGAATATAACTCTTTCTGTCTCACTTTCACTGACTTCATCTTCGTCTAACGAGGAGCCATTTTCTTTGGTACATAAACATTTTTTAAAGACTTTCTTTGGTACTTTTGCCTTTATATGTTTTTTTTCTATTTGAATCATCTTCTTCATTTCTTTTATTTTTCTTGTGAGGACATTTTTTAGAAAAATTACCAATACCATCACAATTAAAACAAATCAATGGAATCTTACCTTCATATCTGCCACCAGTTCCCTTTTTCATACTTCTGACAAAGTTGTCCACTTCTTCATTGTCTTCTGAGATGTCACTATTGTTGCTATATTATTTTTCCTTTTTCTTTCCCTTTTTCTTTGAATTCTTGGATGCTTTGAATGATTATTCTTTTATACCTGGATTCTCTTGTTCAATTCTCATTCCATAGGCTGTGAAGATTCCATGCAGTTCATCCATGCTTATTGAGTCTAGATATTCTCTTTATTTTAGTGATGAGATCTTAGGATCAAATCTGATTGGAAGAGATATTAGTACCTTTTGAACAATTATAGTTTCATCAAATTCTTCTCCCAATCCTATGATTACATTCACTATTTCATCAACTTGTAAGAATTAAGATGCAATATTCTCATCTTCCTTCATATTTAGTTGTTCGAATTGAACTCTATAAGTTTGAGTCTTTGTTTCCTTGACTTTTACATCCCCTTTATAAATATTCTGGAGTTTGTCCCAAATCTCTTTAGTGGATATGCAATGAATAACTTTTGCATATACAGAATCACAAAAACCATTCATAAGTGAATTTGTGGCTTTTGAATTATTTAGACTGAGTTTCCTTCCACTTTCATTGGTTAGCGGAATTGTTGGTTCTTTGTATCCATCTACAACTGATTTCCAAAACTCAAATCCTTGTGCATGTACATATGTTTTCATCCTTATGATCCAGAATGCATATTTATGTCCATCAAACTATGGTTTTTCATTTTTATACATATTGTTTCTCTCCATGATCTACCTTTCAGTGGTTAAACTGATTTCTAAAGGAACCTGCTATGATTCCAATTGTTGGATTACAGATAGGGAGGTGAATCGGTAATAGATATTTTTAATCCTTTTAACCACAATATGAAAGTGTTATTTATATTTATGATCAATATAGCATTATTATCCAATAAGTGCAGAGTAAATAAACCATGAACAATGAACAATCATATACATACTGAGTACAACAATATTTTTTGGATGAAACCCAGTGCGTGAGAAAACCAAATAATGTGTTTTCTTATATGTATTTAATAATTACATTCATTGGAAGCACCAACTTCCTTTGTTCTTGAGCTACAACCAGAAGGAGGCTTTGACACCCTATATTGTCAGGCTACAACCCGAGGGAAGCTACAGCTCCCCAATTCTCTGGCTACATACAGAAGGAGGCTACAACCTCCTATGTTCTCCGGCTACAACCAGAAGGGGGCTACAACCACCTATCATTTCCCCATCCTACCACCCTGAAATATATGTGTCAAATGAGAAACAATTTTCAATGAAAACCAGCCCAATTAATCAACATGTACCAAAATGTACCTCAAGCATGCATCATACCATATACCATAAGATATGCCCCAAATATATGCCACTATCAGAAATATGTTCCTCTAACAATGAACCATAAAAACCATATACAATATACCAAGGATATGCCTCAAGCATGTATCAATGACACAAAAACATGGACTCAACTATATGAAACCATAAACCATGTGTGTATCTCAACCATGTACCAACATCATAAATATATGTCTCTAATAATGAACCATAACCATGACACATACCAAACTAGATATCAATATATCCAAGAGTGTACTTCTAAGAAGGTATCATGTCATAACAAAGGTGTACCATGAATAATCACTACCATGACATGCATCAAGCATGTACCATAACAACATAATCGTAAGCCTTAAAAATAATACATAAGCATACCTCTGATCCTGTAGACAGCCTACTCTATCAGGTAACAAATGAGTAAACCAACCTGGGAATCAACAACCTGGTACAAGCATCACTTCTCAAGATTTCACAAACCTTTTCACAGATCCATGAATTTCTCCACTAATTCCCACATATATTTGTGCTTTCCTCCTCTACATCTCGCATACATATGTTCCCTACTGCTCTGTAACACACGGATACCTCAAAAACTAGGCTTACTCACATTTTGTGCAACTCTGAGACCTTCACCTTCGACCTTCATTTGCAACCTCAGACTTGCTACCTCATATTCGACCTCTAATTTTCCAATAAAAAGATAAACCATATCACTTATTCACTTAGAGATATGAGATATAATGTTTGTTTGAATGTCCTTATGAGAGACTCCTTGAAGTGTATTTATACTTTTTCTAAGTAAACTCTTTCCTTACTTTAGGGGTTTCTTATTACAACCACTTTACCCTTTCATTAATGACTTGTAACCAATCATGGTATTCTTAACCATTCTTCGGGTCTTCCAACTTCATGAGGGAATATCTCCCTAACCATGAGGAACCATGTGTCATACCACATATCACCATAAATGTCACGGTGAGGATTATCCATATATGAGTGTGTTACCTTCATTTGCGTAGTTCTTCATATCCTTATTCCTAAACCAACTTTGGGGCTCATGACCACACCTTTGGGGCTTCGTATAGACTTCATAAAATGCACCCAACACATATTCTAACATCAACCACTCTTTTTGACATCAATTAAAACTAACTCACCATCAATCTCGATCACAAATATGGGGTATGTCAAATTCTCCAAGGGTTGACCTCAATGACAACCAACTGTCCAACAATCTCCCTATTTGGCATTGATGACAACACCAACATTTATGGCAACACTCATACTCCAATATTCATGCTCTCCCTATGACTATTTCTCCTCATCAATTTTTATCTCTCTCCCCCTTTGACATCAATGGAAAAGGGTATCTCTCCTTGGGGTTGTTCCTCTTATCTTCATGTGTTTATTATTTATCTTCCAATATTTTTGTCATTATGTTTCTTTCCACGTTCCTCTTCTCTTTTTGTTATCACATGAAATTGTCAAGGGTCACTGGTGACAGCCATGAGCGCAGGCAAACAGGTGGGTGTAGTCTTCAACAACAGAGATCCCATGTGCATTTCAATTTAGCGCCATCTCTAAGCGTGGTTGGAAGGGATTTATAGTTGGCAGGTGGATAAGTTTTATAGGGGGAGTTAAAATAGCAAGTGCACCCAAATCACAGGGTCGTTCAGATCAATCGCCACACTTTGTTTCGGTTTCATAACATGCTCGGTCGTTAAAATCCTTGAGCGGGATAAAATATAGAACATGGTATTACGGGGAAGCTACATGGTAGAAGATGGTGAGTTTTGGGCCCAAAAGTGGTGTGGGTCCAAACCACTTTCAACGGCCTCGAAATCACGTGCTCATTCAACATTGAATCTAATAGCAGCACGTGGTTGACTCTTAGTCGTCAAGCTTCATCCCGATCCCGAGGTGAAAATAGTTAGTGAACAAGGATTGGTAGTTGAAACCTCGACTCACTCCATAAATAGAAGGGATGGGGGGTCTGGTCATGGAGACAGAACTGTCATCTCGAGGTACTATGATGGATAGTTTTTCTACAGGGTCATGTTGATCCGTTCTTGCGTCTAATAGAAGATACATGCACAGTCTGACAGAAGGATGTGCAATGGAAAATCGTTGGATATTATGGCCATCTCGCACTCCTAGCATTTTTCCACTGTTTTGGATATAAATAGATTAGTTTAAGACTTTGTGGGTCGATGGTTGAGAAAAGCTCCCTATTTTGTAATGGTTTGATAGCCGAGTTGTTCGTTGGATATGTATGACACCTGATACTTTCTCATTAATAGAAGTCAGTTTCTTTCACCATCTTGTTTCCTACTGTATTGAAACACTCGTGCATGGATGATCTAGATGAGATGTTGTAGTTGTATTGTAATGGAGGTTTGATTATGATGTTTCTATGATCTATTTCAGTATTTTCTTTCATTGTCATGCTTCCTCTTATACTAAAATGTTCATTCATGCATGATCCATACGAGTTGGTGTAGTTGTATTGTACTGGAGGTTTCATTATAATTTTGTTGTGATATATTTCAATATCTTAAACTTAAGTTCAAGAGATCTCTTGTGCCTACATTTTTCTACACCATGTTTCTTGAAGGTCGGATGCTCATGGCAGACTTGTCCACTTTCCTCACTAAGTCTTACTCCTTCTCACCTTTAAGATTAAACCACTGACTTAAGTTAATGAGGACCTCATTTCCTTATGCATTGTTAGCCCAATTTTCCATGTTTAAACATGTTTATGTTGAGCTTCGTTCATTTGACCTCCACTCATAAACCAACCTCCACAAACATTTTGAAGGGTATTGGGCTTATCCTCCTGCAATCTGAGGGTGAATATTAGTGCTAACATTCTTGGCGCCATTATCGAGGAACAAATTGAATACTTTTCCTTGGGATTGAATGACAAAGAAATATTTATTCTGAAGGTGCATTAGAAATCGGTACCTTGAAGATTGCATCTTGCACCTGGCCTCATTCTCTCTAGGTGTCAACCTATAAGCTGCTTTGTTTGGTAAACTAGCTCCTGGAATAAGGTCAATATGATGGCTTATACTCCTAATGGGTCGCAATGAGTGTGATAACTCATCCACTACTATATCAACAAAGTTTTCTAACAGTTCTTGGATTTCTATAGGAAAATCTTCCAGAGAAGTATTTGTAAAGATAACTCTAGGCCTCCTCACTACAACAAACTGCATTTCATTTTCCTTCTTGACTTGTTTCAAGAGTTCCTTCCCACTCATGAGAAGTATGCTTGAACTAAATTCCCTCTTTTTCTCTTTATTTTCGATTGGTAACAACATATGTGTCCTACCATTATTTTCTAGGGTACAGGTATTCTTTCTCCCATCATGAATAACTTTTTTGTCAAACTTCCATGGTCTCCCCAATAAAATATGACAAACATCCATAGGAATTACATCAAATAATATTTCATCTCTGTAACCCCCTATTTTAAATTCAACTTGGCATTGTTGACTTACTATTACTTGATGTCCTTTCTGCAACCACGATACCTTGTACAGGTTTGGATGTGCAGTTGTCTTCAGCTCCAACTTCTCCACCATCTCTGTGGATACTAGATTTTCAGTGCTCCCACTATCTATGATCACCTTGCAAACTTTGTCTTTCGACTTGCAAGAAGTTCTGGCCAGACGTGTTTGTTGAACTAGTTCCTCTGGTTCCTTTTCTGGTTTAAGAAGAATTTTCCTCATCACGAGGTTCCTTCCTCCTACTGCTTCTGCTTCCACATGTTTTTGTTCTTTAGCAACGTGTGCTTCACCTCCTCCTTTTTTCTTTCTCTCGGGACATTTCCAAGACTTGTGCCCTTGCTTTCTACAAATATAGAATCTAACTACGCCTCCTATGGCTCTTCCTCGTCCTCTTCCCCTGGAAAAATAGCTTCTTCCTCCATGTTGTCCTTCCTTAGAACTTCCACCTTTCTCTTGGTGACTATGATGTTTGTCAGCTTCATGCTTCGGCTTCTGGAACTTATTTCTGGTAGTTCCCTTACCTCTACTTGAGTTTCCTCCTCTTCTTCGTTGGCTTTGCTTCCTGGCCAATTTTTCTTTAGCTTTCAAGGTTGCTTGATAAGAATCCTTGATTGTACTAACCAACATCATGTTGATCTCCTCTTGGATTTCGTATCTCAGCCCATTTATATATCTGGCTATTTTTTCATCTTTATTTTTCTTCTATCCAACCCTGATGTTCAGTCTGTAAAATTCTTCAGTGTACTCCTTCACTGATAAGCCTTTTTGTCACATGTTATGCAATCTTCTGTAAAGATTAATTTGGTAGTCCTTTGGAATAAATTTTTCCTTTAGATTGGCTACCATCCTATCCTAGTTTTTGATTTTATGCTTACCATTTCTCCTGTGTTCGGCTTGCAGTTCATCCCACCATAGTGATGCATGACCTTTCAGTCTTTTCACTGCATGATTCACCATCTTGTCTTCTTCGATATCTTTGTAATAGAAGTATTTGTCCATAGTACGTACCCAATCTAACAGTTGTTCAACTTCTAAATATCCCTATATTGCTTAGGGATATTTGCATGAATTTTGTCATAGATTTTGTTGAGTATTTGTTTCGGAAATATCATTGTTTTAATCCTTGTATCAATCTAATTGAATGAAATGCCAAGAATGCATCAAATTAATGCATAAGCCCCTAGGAAATGAATGGAAATAAAGGGAAATTGGCTAAGGCTTACAATTCATCGATGTTTTATATTTTACTCTCGTCATAGGTTTGGGCCGATCAATTCATCAACACTTAACAAGTTATTTCTATCATCAATCAGATCGATGCTTTCCATCGACATATTTCTAAGTGTGTTCATCGACAATCGACTAGAATCTTCCCATCTGGCCTTAAAAATCTTATTCATTGGTGATTTGGAACAATTCTCCCATCATCACATAGACAACCCTTCTCGATTAGTGCATCGATATTTTTGGGTCGATTCCTCATCGGAGGAATAAATTTTCTTTCATCAACAATTTTGGGTCGATTTTTCATTATATTAGTGGATCAAATCTTTTCTGTTCATGACGATTTTGGGTTAATTGTCCATCAGATTGACAATTATGAGCTCTTATGCTCATTGGTGGTTTTGGGCCGATTGATCATTGGCGTTTTCAAGTTTTGAGCCCATAGACACTTAGAACGATTGGTTCATCGACGTTTTTGGACTTACCTTTCATCAGGGATTTCGAGTCAATCCTTCATCGACACTTTTGGTTCGATTCAGCCATCGACACCATTATAAATTTACCCATTATCCCTTTTTAAAAGAATAGGAAATGTCGGCTGGCATGTGAAAAATAAGGTCCATCTGGATTCCATGTGGACATGATGACATAACCAAGAGGGATATTCTTAAGATCTTTAAGAGATTATATCTTCTTGTCTCAAGCTTGGAATTAAGCATCTCGATAGTCGTTAGAAATCTCTTGAAGAGTAGATTTGATCGATAGATACGAAATTAGCATGAGAGTTATGTTCAATAAAAGTTACTTAGTAGGAAATTGGGATAATTTCATACACCCCACCATCCCTATGGAGATTAGGGGGTCAGGTGTGTTACATAAGTATAACAATGTTTTCATTGGAATCTTAATTCCTAAATGTATTGTTGTTATTTATATTATGTTTTAAGAATGGTATTGATGTATTTACCTTGTAGCACAAATTGTGAAGTTTTAGGTATTATTTTAAATTTGTTCTCTACGTCCAACTTATATATATTATGTATTATTTCAATGTTTTTTTTTATGAAACTTCTAATTCATATAAGGTAATGTTGTTATTAATATCACATTCTCGGCACTATTATGTAGTAGTAATTGTACATTGTCGATGTATATGTGATAGTTTTGTTATTGATATGATATTTTTATTGTTATCTACATAGAACTTCTTAAGTTGAGAATATATAGATAGAGATAGAAATAGATATGTTTTAGGTATTTCCTTCCAATCTCTTTGTGTATAGTTAAGGTTTTCATCGCAATGTTTTTTTATTAATAATTTATTATTTTTTTTAAATGTCACATAAAAGATCAATGTTAATGGTTGATTGTTACTAAATGACATAACCAAAACTGCTCTTCATAATATAACCTAGAATTTCTTTAATGTTGATGGTTGATTGTTGCTAAATGACATAACCAAAACTACTCTTCATAATATAACCTAGAATTTATTTAAAGTATGTGCATGTTTTAATGAATATGTAAAGTCAAAACCACATGATAGGAAGATGACTAATATGTGTTAATATGAGAACCAATAGTTGTTTTAATTATTTATTGATCTACAAATTGTTGTAGATATTTCATTGGAACAATTTGTCACAGCAAATCTTATAATATTTTGAAATCCTATATTATGCAATTTATTTTCCTTAGATCCCAACATAATTGTTACTATATTATTGCTCAAATTTATGAAAATAACTAAATACTAAAATGAAAGAATACGAAAATATGCACACCATCCACATAATTGAACACAATATATATTTCATGGGAAACCCTATATGGGAGAAAACCCATGTAAAAGGTGAGGCCTATGTTGTTCTCTCATTTCTTAAGTTATGAAAATGCAAATACAAAGAAAAGGGCACTCACTAGGAGTTGTCAATAACTCTATGGCGAGAATGGCTACTACAAACTCTTTTTCCTACCTTTGTTATGTGTTCAAATTTCACTCCTTGGATGCTCTGCTCAAATATGGAACAAATACAATACAAAATAATGGAACCTGTGTTCAAATCCCACTCCTTAGATGCGCTGTTCAAATATGAAACAAATACAATACAAAATAATGGAACCCCTTCTCTGTCTACAAAGTCGTGTTTGAGAAAATTTTTACACCATTGCAAAAGTATCCATGTGTAAAATAGCATAAAATGACTATCATTTAATATCAACCTCTTAATATATAAATTAATGTAATTTAAGTTTTTACTTCAAAAAAATATTAAAATATTTTTTAATTAACATTTCATCATTATTTTTATAATACTACTTATCTATACAACTCCAAGTGTATTTATGCTTATTTTCTAATTATGTAAATAGGTGTGACACTTATAAAATTAAATTAAAATATTTTATATAATTTAGATATAAAAATATTTTATATAAATTTAATATTAAAAAAAAAAAATTTTTTTTAATGTATTCTAACTTATGAAAAAATCACATATCATTTTATTGGTTTAAAAAACTCATCTTAATATAAAACAAACAATTGAAACTATATATATTTTTAAATATACAATAATAATAATGATAATTTACTCGTAAAGTTGATCTTTTAGAAGGAAACACATGTTTTTAACCATTAGGTTGTATAATAATATATAATTTATGTTAATTGATGAGGATGACAAAAAATAGTACATTTAGACAACAGGGCTAATCAACATAAACCCATCCCATTCTACAAAACATCTATAGAGATGAATTTTTTCTAGATGCAAACCCTTCCTTTATCTTGATTTAATTAAGTTAGTTTAATTTAATTTAAATATATATATATATATATATATATATATATATAATTTGACAAAAGATTAAAAAAAACATATATAAGTTTGTTTTACTTAATTTATTATTATTATTATTTAAGAATGAAAAATGTGAACTCCAAATTGAATTTAGGCAAGAAATCACACAAGCCCAATGATAAACCTATGCTTGGAAAAGGAAATTGAAAATTCTTGGTTGCAAAGGAATGAAGTCCGTGCATTTCAAGGTAGACTTTCTCCTAGCCGGCGATTGACACACATGCATGGGCCTTTGTTGAAAACTCTCAGCAAGTTTATATGATAGCGTGAACCATTGCAACGGAAGTGTGCAAAAATGTCCCAAATGATGCCAAATTCCCGAAACAGAGAGATGGAAACATGGAGTAAATAATGTCATCGGCAGCAGCTTATTCATTCGTCTGTGAAGACTTCAGGAATATCTTCTAACGACGGTCTCCATGAACGATTATCTCTTTTGCGACCCTTATCCTTACCCTGCACTGACCTTGCGAATTTGCTAGCAGAATTGATCATCACTACACGCCCATCATTACACCTCTCCCCTTGCATGAAAAGCGTCTTCAACACATGTGATGCCAAGGCTGCCTTTCTAATGTAACATCAGAATCAGATTTTAAAAGCAGCTCACACACTTCCTTTGCAGATATGAGCACTTTCAGCCGATGAACGCTACGCCCACCGGCATGCTGCTGGGAGGGAGATGCAATATTACTCCTGAAATTACTTTTGGCAGGCTTGTAGGGCTTTCTCCCACAGTATGAAAAATTACGGTTATGGTTAACAACAATCCTCTCATCTTCTGTGACTCCACTCCCCCACATGCATTGCTGATTATCTGGAAAGGCGAGCTTCTTAGCGGACAACCATTCATGAAGTCCGTATGAGAAGCTGATCTACTATTAATATCACTAGCACAACCACATTAATGTGGTTGATGTAGGCGGATATGCTTTAACGAATTTTAAGAGTTTTTGAACCAATTTAATATTTTGACAAATTAAATCAGACAAATCTTAAAACAAGTCGAGACTATACCATTCTTATTTTTATTTTTTTTTTGGCTTTGTCAAATTTCAATAAAAATTATTGTTTAATAACATTCTTATTTTTATTTTTTTTTGGCTTTTTCAAATTTCAATAAAAATTATTGTTTAATAACATTCTTATTTTTATTTTTTTGGCTTTGTCAAATTTCAATAAAAATTATTGTTTAATAACAGATAAATATAAATTAATTTTTTTTTTATTTTTTCACACGAAAAAAACAGTTCCATTGTTATTCTTATTAGCATCAAATGAAACTTCCAATTACATTAGACATTTCTTTCATGAATGGAATAGTCCTTTTCTGACATGAGGTTACTTTATTTATCTATTGTACTTTATATCCAAATAGTATTTATGGTTGATGTCACCTTATAGGATATGTAGTTTCCCATCTCTAATTATAGTTCCATTGACATTCTCTTCAAAATATAGCCACCCTGGTTTATCCTTGAGAGCTTTCTTGGATAGGCTCTCCGCAATTTTATTAAACTACCTGTGAATGTGCATGAAGTTTAATGTTTCAAAGCCTTGCTTTAGTGAGCTAATCTTATCATTCCAATGGCTAAGATAGATTAGATCTAGATTGGCTTTGTCACTTATCCAATCAATTGGATGTTGTGTCTGGGTGTGATTTTTAAGTAAATACCTATACCACACTTGTCTGTTGATGCTGCAACATCAAAGAAACCAATAGGTTTGTTATTGAAGTAGACTCAGTTAAGTAGTACTGTTGTTTTATCTGCTTCCTCTTTATGTGGATGTTCTTGTGTGGAGGTAAGAATTTTCTTGTAAAGCCCGGGGACATTCAGAGATTGGTTTTCGAACGTTATTTTGTTTCTATATTTCGAAATCTCCCACATAAT
>ML843635.1:58619-85622 GCA_009831015.1 Picea engelmannii | reverse complement strand
TTGGCACATGGTTTGATGCAAGGGTTTATGGTATTTGGATCATGGATTGTGTGATGTATTGATAGAGGACTTTTGTTGGTTATATTGGTATATGTCTTTGGTATATGGTTGAGAGACATGTTGAGAAATATATTTGATGATTTGGCACATACATGAGGTGTGTGGTATGGTAATTTTGGTACATCTTGATGAATCATAGTTTGACTTGTTGATACATGATTGGTACACATTTGGTGCATTGTTAGAGGCACTTGATAGTAGTGTTGTTGATACATGATTGGGACATGTTTGGTACATGTTTAGAGGAACTTACTAGTAGTATTGTTGACACATGGTATATGGATGATGTGGCATAGACATATTGATATATTAGTAAAAGCACACCTTGATCTTGGTGATGGTTATGAGGTATTGTGATGTTTATAGTTGATTCACTTGTGATGGTACATGTTGTATGAGTGATTGATGTACATGGTTGATAGTACAGGTTGATTGGAATAGGTTGTTTGGTACAGGTTGGGACAAGTTGCAGGTTGATGTGACAGAGGAAACAAAGGATCAAAGTTATTCAGGAAGGTGAAAACCCTTGTTTCAGAAGGAATACACATGTTTTAATATAGACATGTTGTGTGCATACGCAAGATGTAGTATAGACAGGTCACGCACATATGCGAGCTATAGTATAGACATGTCACGTACATGTTGGATTTTGTTGGTACATGAAGGGTACATGTACAGGTTGGTTACATGAAAGTGGCACAAGATAGTTATAGGTTATTGGCATAGATTTGTACATGTTTACAGTGGTATATCTCACAGTGATAGTATGACAGTGGTTTCATCATCTTACTTATATTTTAGGGAGGCAGGACGGGGAAAAGATAGGTGGTTGTAGCCACCTTCCAATTGTAGCCATAGAACATAGGGGTTTGTAGCCAGAGAATTGGGGAGTTGGAGATTCCCTCAGGTTGTAGCATGTAGATATACAGGGTTGGAGTCTCCTTCCAGTTGAAGCTAGAGAATTGGAAGTTGGTGCTTCCTTGAATGTAATTCTTAAATACATATAAGAAAATAATTGTGTGGTTTTCTCCTGCATTGGGTTTCCACGTTAAATATTGGTGTACTTTGCATTGTGTGGATGTGTCTATTATTGTTTATTATGAATTGATGGATGTTAATGTTATATGATGCAATAACATATTACTGATGAACTGATGAACATTGTTAAATAAGTTAAAGGAATATACATTGTGGTTAAAAGGATTAATAAGTGGTATACATTGCTCATTACTCATTCACCCCCCTCTTAGTAATCCAACAATACATGGTTGAATACTTGATGTTTATATGGCCCATATGAGTAGATCTGATTGATATATCAGTGACATGGATAGTGACAAGTCACAATTTGATGATTAGTTACATGTAGATGATAAGTTACAGGTTGATGTGATAGTGACATGTTACAGGTTGATGATGGATTACAAGTTAAAGTGACAGTGACAGGTTGATTATTAGAGGTAGTGACAATATCAATGGTAGTGACTATTTGGTCTTCATTTATATTTCAAGGCAACATGATGGGTCAAGGAAATGGGGTTGTAGCCTCCTTCCGGTTGGTGCTGGAGAACACACATAGTTAGATTTTCCTTCAGGTTGAAGCCTAAGAATCAGGGGGTTGTAGCCTCCTTTTGGTTGGAGCCATAGAATTCAGGGAGTTGTAGCTTACTTCAGGTTGGAGCCTTTAAATAGGAGGTCGTAGCCTCCTTCTAGTTGTAGCTGGAGAATTGGAAAGTTGGTGCTTCCAATGAATGTACTCTTTTGATATATAAGAAAAGCATTTCATGGTTTTTTCCCATTTGGTTTCCCATGTAAATTCTAGTGTGGTGTGTTTCTGTGGATGTCTATTATGCTCTGTTGATTTATATTTCTCATAATATAGTGGTGATATATTGCTGATGATGTTAACGATTACATATTGTGGTTAAAAGTGATAATAAAGTGCGAACATTGATTCACCCTCCCTCTCATTATTCCAACATTCAGAAGGTAACCTGCTCTAATACTAATTTTTGATACTGAGAGGGGGGGGGGGTAGTATCAAGTACAATTTAGCAATTTTTATATCTTTACTTTTCAATTAAATAATGTCCAATAAATAATAGTATCAGAAGAATAAATACATAGTGCACAATAGATTTACGTGGAAATCAATGAAATGTTTTTCTTATATAATAAAAATATTACATTCAAAGGATGATACAACTTCTAATATTTTTCAGCACCAACTAGAAGGAGGAACCAACCCCCTAGTATATAGGCTCCAACCTGAAGGAAGATATAACTTTCTAGATTCTCTATCTCCAACTTGAAGGAGGCTCCAAACCCCTTTCCTTACCCCTTCCTTCCACCCTTAAATATGTATATTTAAGAATCAACCTATCATAGCCAAGTTACAATACTCCCTTGCTCTACTTTAGATTCACCTAAACATGTTTTTCATGGTATAGGTACAAGTTGGTTACATGATAGTGGAAAAAGCTAATTACAATGTATTGACATAGATTGGTAGAGGTTTGCGGTGGTATATCTCACAGTGACAATGGGACAATGGTTTCATCATCTTACTTATACTTCATGGAGGAAGGACGAGGAAAGGATAGGTGGTTGTGGCCACCTTTTGATTGTATCTAGAGAACATAGGGGGTTGTAGCCTCCTTCTGGTTGTAGCTAGAGAATTTGGGAGTTGGAGAATCCCTTAGGTTGTATCCTGAAAATATAGAGGGTTGGAGCCTCCTTCTAGTTCAAGATGGAGAATTGGAATTTGGTGCTTCCTTGAATGTGATTCTTAAATACATATAAGAAAAAAATTATGTGGTTTTCTCCCGCATTGGATTTCCACGTAAAATATTGGTGTATTGTGCATTATGTGGATGTGTCTATTATTTTTTATTATGCACTGATGGATGTTAATGTTATATGATGCAATAACATATTACTGATGAATTGATGAACATTGTTAAATAATTTAAAGGAATATACATTGTGGTTAAAAGGATTAATAAGTGGTATATATTGCTCATTATTGATTCACCCCCCCTCTCAGTAATCCAACAATACATGGTTGAATACTTGATGTTGATATTGTCCATATGAGTAGATCTGGTTGATATATTAGTGACATGGACTATGATAGGTTGTAGTTTGACGATTAGTTACAGGTTGATGATCAATTACAGATTGATGTTAGAGTGAAATGTTACAGGTTGATGATCAATTACAGGTTGAAGTGACAATGACAGGTTGATTATTAGAGGTAGTGATAGTATCAATGGTAGTGACTGTTTGTTCTTCATTTATATTTCAAGGCGACATGATGGGTTAAGTAAAGGGGGTTGTATCCTCCTTTTGGTTTGTGTTGGAGAACACAAGGAGTTGGAGCTTCCTTCAGGTTGGAGCCTAAGAATCAAGGGGTTTTAGCCTCCTTCTAGTTGGAGCCATAAAACTCAGGGAGTTGTAGCTTCCTTCTGGTTGGAGCCTGTAAATTGGGGGTTGTAGCCTCCTTCCAGCTGTAGCTGGAGAATTGGGAAGTTGGTACTTCCAATGAATGTACTCTTTTGATATATAAGAAAAGCATCTCATGGTTTTATCCCATTTGGGTTTCCACGTAAATTCTAGTGTAATGTGTTTTTGTGGATGTCTATTATACTATGTCAATTTATATTGCTCATAATATATTGATGATATAATGTTGATGATGTTAATTATTACATATTGTGGTTAAAAGTGATGATAAAGTGAGAATATTGATTCACCTGCCCTCTCAATATTCCAACATTCTAAAGGTAACCTTCTCTAACACTAATAATGGATACTTAGAGGGGGGGGCATCAATATCAAGTACAATTTGGAAATTTTTATAGATTTAATTTTCAATCAAATAATGTATCCAATATATAATAGTAGCAAAAGAATAAATACACAGTGCACAATAAATTTACATGGAAATCCATGGAATTTTTTTCTTATATAATAAAAATATTACATTCAAAGGAAGATACAACTTCTAATGTTTTCCAGCACCAACTAGAAGGAGGAACCAACCCCCTAGTTTACATGATCCAATCTGAAGGAATATACAACACCCTATATTCTCTAGCTCCAACTGGAAGGAGGCTCCAAACCCCTTTCCTTGCGCCTTCCTTCCACCCTTAAATATGTATATTTAAGAATCAACCTGTCACAGACAAGTTACAAGACTCCCCTGGTCAACTGTAGATTTACCTGAACAAATTTTTAATGTTACTTGTCAGCTTGTACTTTCCCAAAACATAGATCCTCTCTTTGCTCTATTGTCAACCCATGAACATTCACGTTTTTCTCCACTATGACCCATAAATATATGTGCCTTTCTCCATTGTGACCCGCAAATGACCTACATGTCATCTTGTACATTCCCAAAACACATATCCACACTTTTATCCACTGCAACACATGGATGACCTAAAAAAACTCCTTTCTCTCCTCGACCTCCTTTATCCTAGTACAATTTTTCTTTATTGAGCTCATCAATCCTCATAGCGCAAGTGAAAACCCACTTATGCTATCTCCATACAAGCACACACTTTCTTGGATGATCAAATGTGAGGTTCTTGATGTGTATTTATACTTTTCCAAGTTCCTCCTTTATTTGAATTTAGGTCCGACCTGTAAATTTTTGTTGCAACAACTTTTTCTCCTTTAATTAATTTTGGGGCCGACCTATAACTTCTCATCCATACTTAAGGAATTCATGACCACACCTATGGTGCTTATTGTATACTTCTTCAAATCTCTTCCCATGAGGGTCATTCTTAAAGATACACAATGAGGGGACCACTTTGGAGACTTCTTCAAATACACCCATCACTTCTAGGGCCTTCTAAACTTCTTTTGGAGTTGACATCAATGACAACCAATTTTCCAACAGTTGTAATTTTTAATGATTTCCTTTTTAACATGCAATCTCTTATTCAATAATATTCTTTGGATATTTTTTAATCAAGTGTTTATTAGAGCATAATAAAGTTCAATCACTCACTTTTTTTGACAAGGCTATATGCAAATCAATTAAAATCCCATATATTCCTCTTTCTTTTTGTAGAGTGTGACACATATCGTCCATGCCATTTCTTTATGTTGGTCCATTTTTAGTTCTTTCATATTTGACGACTCTGTCATTCACATCTTAAAGGGATTAAGTCAAACACAATCTCATTTCCAAGTTATTTAATGCATTTTTTTAGCATTGTCTCTCTTAGCGACATAAGGAGTTTCATGTTCTTTATAGATTTACAATGTTTAAATTGCTTACTCTTTTTAATGATTATGATAAATTGGAGGAATCAAAGAATTATAAATTTTGGATTCAAAACATTCAAAGAACGCTAATTTATAATGAATTATTGAAAGGTATATGCAATGTAGAACCCACAAAACCCACTGACGCTACATAATTATAAAAAAGGGAGTTAAAAGATGAGGAGGCATTAGAACTTATTCATAAAACTTTTCCCAACAAAGACTTTGTTCACATTAAGAAATTTGGAGATGCTTGGTCAACTTGGAAAACTCCTAAAGAAGTGTTCGATTCACAACCTAAGCTAAAATGAGTTGACCTTCAATTAAAATTATTACATCAAAAATAAATGAAGGGGGAGATTTCATGGAATACATTTCTAGGTTCAAAAATATTAAACAAGAGGTTACTAAAGAGGGTTGTGCTAAAATTTAATATAGTTTGATGGTCGCAATTTTGATGTTAGTGTTTCCCAAATCATACAAGCATTTTTTGGAGACATTAAAAATTACAGATAAATTGGAGAACAATTAACTTTTGACAAACTCAATGGGTTGTTAGAAAATCATGATAAAACACTAGGAAATAAATAAAAATTAGGGGAGGATTTGTTGGTTTCCAAGACAAGCAAGAACACCACTTAAGTTTCAACTAGAAAATATTTTTTTCCTACCGAAGGTAATGACAATTAATGAAATCAAATCCAATATTCTAATAGAGGTTGGGGTCGAGGAAGAATAATAGGAACATGTAGATGTAGAGGAAGAGGAAATATTATTTGGAATTCGAATGTCTCATCAAAAGAGTAAGACAATCAAAATTCACAATCTAGTGGAAGAGGAAGGGGGAAGACGACAATGATTTTTTTTCAGTGCAATAAAGTTTGACACTATTCCTCTGATTGTTGGATTCCCTATGAAAAATTTATAAATATAAGAAAATGATCCTTGTCATTGTCCGAATACACAAACATAGAACAAAATGAGGATTTTTAATATGTATTTACAACTACCCAATAAGAACATGTAGCCAAATTATTTGTAGCAATCCTCAAAAGTGATTATGAGGATGCATGGAACCATGGGGGATTCACCTTATTGACCAATATCTTATCATGTTCATTCATAAAGGGGGTTTTTAAATTGTGAAAATAAGAATCAACATATTGTAGGTATTGGGCGAGGTACAATTTACAAGGGGGCTTATAGGTATTGGGGCGTATAAAGAGGGAGTATCTAGTAAAATAAGGGATTTTTATATTGGAAAGATGTATTGGGAAGGGGGTATACAAGAGAATTTTGGGAAGTATTTATCAATATATAATTAAATTAAAGGTATTATTTAATAGCCCATAAACACATGTTCTATGTCACAGGTTCACTATGTGGAGACCCCGTTCATGGATCATGGATGCAAGGGACACCCAACACAAGACATACATGAAATGTTTCTTTTGGTATTATTAAGATTTCCACTTAAATACAATATTCTTAGCCTATGAACACACACAAACCAAGTGGAAATTTTTTTGTGAAGGTATTTCTACTAGGAATAGGGAAAAAAATAATTTCTAATGTTTGGTACATTCCCACTTTTAATAAAAAAAATGTTGTCTTTGGTATTGATTCTCCAGTCAGGACATCAAATTGTGATGAAAAATGATATACTTAAAATATAATCATCAAAGGATGGTTTGAAAACAATAATTGTAGGCTATGATGATGTAAAACTTCTTATAATGAAAGACACAACCATTCTAAGAATGAACAGATTTCCAGAATCACTTGAGTTTGGAATTACACCCATCAGATAATGGCATAATAATTTTGGATAGTTCTTGAATTTTGATGGACCAATTCATTTTTAACAAGAAGGAATGATAATAGGATTACCCACATTTAGAAAGGAAAATGCAATATGTCAATATTTCATTTATGGTAAACAATTTTTTTTATCATTCACTACAAGTACATGGAGGGAAACTAGAACACTACAACTTATTCATAGTGATATTTGTGGACCTTTGGAAGCTTCACTTCGGCGATGAAAGTACTCTATTATTTTTTATTCATGATTTTATAAGGATTAATTGGGTGCATTTTCTAAAGGAAAAATAAAAAAAAATTCGATACGTTTAATTCTTTTCAAAGATAAGTTTAAACTACAAATAAATAAATATAATTGTCACTTTGTGAACCGATAATAAAGTAGAGCTCATTTTTAATGAATTCCTCACATATTGTCTGGAACAAGGAATTAGGTGATAGTTTACTAACTCCTACACTCCACAACATAATGGAGTGATAGAAAGGATGAGTTATACATTGATAAGTATGGCTAGATAAATGCTAAAGTTTAAGGGGTTTAGTTCAACTTATTGGGTTGAGACAGTACATTCAACACTTTATCCAAGGAATCAACCTTCCGCTTCATATTTTGGTGGAATTAATCTATTTGAAGCATGGTATGGATTCAAAACAATCATAAAACAACATGTTTTTTTGGGTTCCATTTTACATGCTTATTCCAAAAGAAAAAAGAACTAAGTTAGATTCAAAAAATATGAAATCGACAGTTATTGGGTACTCTGAATGTAAAAAAAGGGTATAATTTTTTTTTTCAGATGGAAAGTTTATTGTTAGATGAGATGTTATTTTTGATGAAATAGAAAGTCTGAGTGCCAAAGAAATTGATAAACTACTTAGTCAATTGGATAAAAAAGTGAGTAAGGAATGACAAAAGATAAAACTCACAAACAAATCAAGGGACAAACATTAGTTTGCAATTGTTTGGGCATAAAAAAATAAAGTGGAAGATGAAGTATTACCAAATTCACCACAAGAAAACTTAGAATATTCATCTCAAGTTAACTTAGATGATATTTTTTAGGTTGATACATCATGTTCATCTCAGGTTGTACACAAGATTACAAAATGGGTAACAAAGCTTCTTAAGAAAGTGAGGCCTTTTGAAAGACATAAAACATTTATGAGGAGTTCTATAATGTGTCAAATAAATATATCTCTTCATGCTAATGTAACCACTAGACCACCCCATTTTGCAAAGGCTGTCAAACATGCATAATGGAGAAAATTAATGGAGAATGGATATGTAGTTGTGATTGAGAATCAAACAAGGAAAATTATTGAGTGTCCTCAAAATGTGAAACCCATTGGTTGCACATGGATTTTATAGACTAAATTTAAGGAAAATGGAGAAATTGATAAGAAATAGGTGAGACTTGTGGAAAAGGGTCTTGTTTACAGTGAAGATATTGATTATGATGAAACCTTCACTCCAACAACTAAGTCAAATATTATCAGGATAATGCGTACTTTGGCCACACAAAATGATGGAAAGTGCACCAAATGGATGTAAAAATTTCCTTTTTAAATGGTGATTTACTAGAGGATGTATATATAACTCAACCTTTAGGTTTTGAAATTAAAAGGAAAGAAAAAAAAGTGTTCGAGTTGGTTAAGGCATTAGATGGGTTAAAATTTTTTCCTAGAGCTTGGTATGCTAAAATGGATTCCTATATTCATAACGTTGTTATTTTTAGGAGTGAATCAACTAATACTTTGTATTTTAGTCTTCAAGGAAATAAATTAGTCATTTTGGTGATGTATGTTGACGATTTGTTGGTAACAAGGAACAATAATGATCATATTTCTTAGGTAAAGAAAAATATTTACACGGGTTTTGAAAAGACAAATTTGGAGTTACTTCATTACTATATTGCTATTGAAGTAATAAAAATATAAAGAATCATATTTATTTCGAAAACTAAGCATGTCTCTGAATTATTGAATAATTTTGGTATGGAATATTGTAAACCATCATCCACCCCATGGAACAAAACTTTAAACTTTCAAGGTTTGAACGGGGGGAACTTGTCAACAATACTAGGTACAGTTCATTGGAAGTTTAATCTAGTTGGAAAATACTCATCGATACTTATCATTTGAAAAAAGTATCCTTTCAAGGTATATGAAAAAACCTACAAAAATTCATTGGAATGCAACAAAAGGGAACTTCGATATCTTCAAGGGACAAAATATTTTGGACTTGAACACAAAAATAATAAAAATTTAGACTAAATGGATACTCAGATGTAGATTTTGTTGGATATATTGATGATAGAGCCTCTAAATTAGGGTATTTAATGAATATGGGATTAGTTTTTGTGTCATGGAGTTGTAAGAAATAAGGAACAATTGCAAATTCATCTTGGGAAGCAGCTTATGAAATAGTGTGGTTGCAAATAATTTTACAATACTTGGGGTTGCTCAGAATGAAGCTATGTTGTTATTGATTGATAGTCAGTTAGCAATCAATTTAGCTATAAATCTAGTGTTTCATTCGAATATAAATCATGTTGATACAAAGTACCATTACATAGGAACTCTTGTCATAAATGGAATCATGAAATGAAAAGAATTTCCAATAAAATACCAAAGTTTAGATATATTCACCAAATAGCTTAAAAGAATTGAACTCACTAAGTTTAGAACTAAACTTGGTGTTTTCTCAAGAGAAATTTTGGATCAAATGGGGATTTCTAGAAATATTGATCCTCAATTTCAAGTTACATATATTAGGTTCATAGATTTCTAGAATAAAATATTATTTGTAAATGGACATCAATCACACTCATGTGATTAGTTGTTGATATTATTTTTAGGAACTAAATTTTCAATTATAGAATTCAATTTGTTTAGAATCAATTCCTTTCAATGCGAGGTAGATTTTTTCCCTTATCCCTCACACATTCTCAATGCAATTTTATTTCTCTATTAATAAAATTTGTGTGTCTAAGGACACATCGTCACTTTTTGTCCCTAATCCATGTTTTTGGTCATGTTACACATCCCTATTAATTTAAATCCTTTACATCAATTCCATATTCCTCTTATATGTCAAAAACTACTTATGTAGTTACTCTATAATGGGTACAGGGAGCTAGGCATGACCTATCATCCTAAAAATAATTTCATAGGGGATAAATCCATGCTTTTTAACCCCAAACTATTAATTGGGACAATATTTCCCCCCCTTTTCAACCTAATCCTTGAAATTGAGCCCATATAAGTATTATAAATTAGGTATTTTGTAATCCCTATATCATAGTGTAAGGCCCTATGAATGGCTTGTCAACCTTTGGAATGGGGGCGGGGGGGGGGGGGNGTTGGGCGAGGAAGAAAACAAAAAGTTAGTGGATATGTACATTTTTGTTCTCTAAACCATGGATTATGCCATCAATGTTATTGAATACAATTCTTGAATTGGGTTTGCATTCCTCTTGTATGGAAAATTTTTATGTACCAATGTCTTGATAATGATAAAATGTCAATGAATAGTAGTTCACTTCAGGAGGGAAACCTCCTTTTACAATATATTCAATGTACAAGATGATATGAGATGATCCTAAGACTAGGTCTCATTGGTATATACATATATGGGATACAAATGGTACAATTATAATGAAAGGGTACAATGAAGGGTTCTAGCTTATATACAAATATAACACTCAAAATTTAATAATTTAATATCTAGGGATTAATAAGGGGTTTTATACTTAACATGGGGATTTTGTATGTCTTAACATGCCCCTCCCCTTCAATCAAGTGTTGTCTTCAACACTTGACTAGCTGCAAGTTTTTTTACATGAAAAACACATCTTCCCATGTCGCTTCTTCCATTTCACTAGGTACCGAGTAATTTCTCTATTTCACAACTACTTAATCCTTGTTTCAAGGATTTATTCTGGTTCTAGTATGATTTTCCCTTCTTCATTAATCTCTAGTAAAATATTTTGGACTGGGATCTTGTCATCAATTACCTTCTTTAAGCAAGAAATATGGAATACTATATGTACACATGAATATGGAGGAAAATCCAATTTGTAATCCATACTTCCATTTCTTTGAAAAACCTTATAAGGGCCATAATATTTTGGTGCTAATTTATTTTCCTCATTTTGTTGCTTGAAGAAAATTTGTTTATATGGTTGTAATCTAAAAAATACACAATCCTCCACTTCAAATTCTCTTTCACTGCAATGTTGATATGCTTGTTGTTTCATCCTATTTTGTGTCATACCCAATATGTCCTTCAATATTTTGAGAACCTGTTGTTGGTTCCCTATGTGGTTCTCCATTGCTTGAACCTTTGTAGTCCCTTTCAAGGAAGATGTGATGGATGGAGGATGATATCCATAAAGTGCCATAAATGGGGACATTTTTGATGAAGTATGCAAGGATGTGTTGTACCACCATTATGCCAAGGGAAACCACTTGACCCATTTAATATGTTTATCAAATGAAAAGAAACAAATATATCCTTCTAAAAAATTATTCACAATCTTAGTTTTCCCATGAGATTGAGGATGGTAAGATGAGTTGTGAGCCAATGGAGTATGAAAACAAGAAAATTATTCAGTCCAAAAATTTCTGGTGAAAATTGGATATCTATCCCTTACAATAATCTTGGGGAATCCATGTAGATTTTTAACTATTTTCGTGAATGCTGCAAATATTTGAACTAGCTTTAAAAGGACGGGAAAGAGAGAAAAAATGGGCATAATTTGTCATTCGATCTACTTCTACCATGATGACAGTCTTTCCTTCAGACTTGGGTAAGCCTTTAATAAAATCCATTTAAAAATCTTCCCAATATTGAGTTGGCATAGATAATGGTTGTAGGATACCTAGTCTCTTGATTGTATCTCCCTTATTCTATTGAAATACCACACATTCATCCACAATTTTGAAAACCACTTTTAATACCTTCCCCCCAAAAATAATTTTGGATCCTATGGTAAGTTTTTAATAACCCTAAATATACTCCTATAGGAGAAGTGTGCAATTGTAGAAGGACCTTCTGTTTGAATTTGTAATTCTTACATAAATATAGGTGATCATGATACCATACAAAATCATTATTCCATACAAATTTATCTAATGCAGTGGGGTCCTCTTGTAGTTGTTGAATGATATTGAATACCTATTGATCTTGCTTCTATTCTATCCTTACTTCTTCCACCCAATTAGATTATGGAATAGAAATAACACACATTGAATCCTCTATTTCTTCTTCTTTGCTTGAAAGTGCATCTACCACAATATTGTGTTTCCTTTATTGTATATAATTTGAAATTCATAACCTAACATCTTTGTAACCCATTTTTGTTTCTCTTTTTAAGATAATCATTGCTGCAAGAAGTACTTCAAACTATCATGATCTATTTTGACTTTGAAGTGTTTTCCTATTAGGTAAGGGTGTGATTTATTAACTACTTGTAGTATGGACAACATTTCTTTTTCATAAATGGGTTTGAGTAAGTTTTTTCCTTTAAGTTGGTTTCTTTCAAAGGCAAGGGGCATTCTTTATTTCATTAAAATTGCACCAATGCCATGGCCTGGGGCATCACACTCCATAACTATTTTTTCTTTGAAGTCAGGTGTGGCTAGGATAGGAGCTGTACACATAGCCTCCTTAAGTCTTTCAAAATATTTGGATGTTATTTGACCATATTTCTTGAAGAAATTGTGGTAATAGCCTGTAAATCCTAAGAATCCTCTATGTTTTTTCAAGGTTTTGGGAATTGGCCATTCACTCATAGCTTTAATTTTGTTAGGGTCCACTTTTACACCTTCATGAGATATAATATGACCCAAATATTCCACTTCCTGAAGCCCAAAGGCACACATGGAAGGATTTGCATAAAGTTGTTTCTCTTCCAAAAGTTGTAATACTCTATGAACATGTTGTACATGCTCTTCCCAAGATTTGTTGTAGATTAGTATGCCGTAAAAAAATGCTAACAAAATTTTTGTAAGGAACGATTTGAAAATATAATTCATCAAGATTTGGAGTGTTGAAGGTGCATTAGTAAGTCCAAATGGCATAACCAAAAATTGATAACAACCTTCATTTTTCCTAAAGGATTTTTTGGGAATGTCTTCCTTCGTCATCTAATTTGATGATATCCCAAATGAAGATCCAACTTAGTAAAGACAAATTCTCCAGGAAATTAATATGATAATTCATTAATGATAGAAATAGGAAACTTATCTTTGATAGTCATTTTGTTGAGTTGTCTATAATCCAGACACATATGCCATGAACCATCCTTTTTCAGTGCTATCACTAGTGGTGAAGAGAAAGAAATTTGTCTATGTTGAATAACATCTACCTTTAAAATTTGTTGGATGATATGCTCAATCTCACTCTTCTATGCATATGAATACCTATAAGGCCTAATGTGTTACGAGGAAAATCTCTCTATGGCTAGAGGTAAACCACGATAGATGGAAATGACTGCATAAATCATCTCTAATATCAAGTATGCTATATAAACAAATATGATAGAAATACAATATAAAGGCCTACCTCGTCTAGATGTTCGATGAAGTCCATCGTTGAGCACTTGACTCAAAGAAATACACTTGCAACTAGTCCTCAAAAACCAATAAACACAAGCATATGGTGATAATATATGATGTTAGCACATTCAATAGCATAATCCATCAACATTCAGAACAAATACTCCCATGGAATAACAATTCAAATATTTGAAAGATATCAATTGGACGAGAAAAGAGTATTTCTCTTAAAATGTAATCAACATAAGTGAATGAATTACAAACTTCCATGTCAGCATGGTTCGGAACCGAGAAACTAAGTTCCTTCTAGTTGGGCCTCCACCACTTCAATACTCCACCAAAGGCAAGATCATATAAGAGAGACAATGAGGTTCTTAATCAAGTAGGGAAGAGCTTGGGGGATGAACAATGTGTTTAGACTTAAAGGAAAAATGGATTCAGACTCAATATGAAGTGAATAACTTCTCTAGAGTAACGTTTCTCTCAAAGTTGAATTATTCTCCTCTTTCCCATAGCTCGGATTTGGCCTATTTGTAGCCTTCAAGTGGAACTGAAGGGTCAAGTTGGAACGTTTTCAATATATGGAAGGTCAAGGATCATGGATCTCGTGACGTGACATGGAAACCCGACACCATTTTTTAATTTTGGGCACAAATCTTGATGTACATGGGTTGTAGTGGTGCCACCTACATATACGCATGTTTTACTATAGGTAGGGTGTGTATATGTGGAAAACTAATGGTTTTAGCTCTGGGATTTGCAAAAAGGGGCTTCAAGTCTACATAAGAAAATGGAAAAAGGCCTTATGTGCAAGTTTTCATGGGGTGAGGAAAATATTTCTATAACAGATGCCCCCTAATGTGTGAGGACAAAGGGTTATCTGGGATGGATGAAATACATTATAATACCCAGAAGTGGAGTAATGGGGACCCAGCTGGAAGGACTAGTTGCTCATTATAATCTGTACGGACTTTGCACACATGGTTGCCAATTTGAATTACACTACAGATCCATGTGAAAATATACCAAACAACTGTCCATGGCCATGAATAGGAAATACAAAGATGGCTACATGTCAAAGGATGTCATAGTAATGAACAAGGCCTAATAAAACTAGTCTCAAAATCAATCTGAAGATATCTGTATACCAGGGAGTATAATCTAATCTCCCATAATTGTTGAAGTCACATAGGTATTGGTCCAATGAAAGGTAGCAACAACTCAGGGAAGCTGCGGCTATAAAGTGATGCCTTCATGTCTTCTACACAATCTACCAAAGGTGAAAGTCTACATCATGTGAATAAAGGAGTTGAGGTCGAACACGATGAGACTTCGTTTGATTAACAAGCATTGAGGTATACCGTTAACAAATGCGAGACAACCTACCAATCATGAAAGTATGTATCAAGGCATCGAGTACATTCTTACAAGTGTGAATAAAGGATTTAATGTCTAACACTTGAAGAATCCATCGATTAGGAGACATTAATGTAATCCAAAATGTCTATGGAAAGAGAACCTTCCACTAATGACTGCAAGCCTCTAGGTACTCATAGGACTCTAGGTATCGTCTCTAGAATAGATGAGATGAATTCGATGGAAGGAGACCCGCTAAGAGGAGATAATTAAGGCATCTCTCATCATTCATCATGAGGTACAAAGCAATATCTTGATGATTTGGAGGAAATCAGACGAAGAACATGTTCACGAATCAACAACCATGTGCATCTTTCGCATGTGCCATATGAAATTGGTACACGAAAAATACCTTATGAATAGAAACCAATAAGGGAAAATGCTAACAAAGGTGAGGAAGCTACCAATAGGTATAATGGAATCCAAGTCACTGCATGAATCCCAATGTGTGAATAGATTTTTTGTTGTTGAATACAAGGGAAACCACCCAGTCAACAACCAATGATGAAATGTCGATTGCTAGGTTCAAGGTTACCTACCAATGAGGAAAGTATGACCAGGGTGCGCAATAGGACTACAAATTCATGTGATTCTGAGATAGACTGAGGGTATGGCCGGCATCCAAAGTCAATAGTTCTGTGGAATGTCCAACACAAGTTGATAGACATCCTTTGAACAAGAATGTGAGACATATGGAAGACTCTGGAAAGATAGACTGAATGATGAAAATTTGAGATGCTGGAGGCATCAATCAAAATATCCATAGGGATTAGAAGAGTAACCAGTCGGGGGAGTAAACTCTCTACAATGAGCTCAACTTCCTAAGGTCATGCTAAACCCAAAATTTTGATGACAAGAGGACTACAAAATTTTGTGCTCTGTTCAAAGGCGACACTACTACTGCCAATATAAGATAATTGACGTAACCTTCCCCACTCCTCGGAGAATGATCGCTCTCACCAGGACCTTCTCTGACTTTGGCCCGAAGAGCGTGAATGCTCCTCTAATTCCCTCTCGGGAATTCTTTACCCACAACAACTCCTTACTGATCTCCCTTATCTGGTCGAGAAATCGGAATTCGCGAGTTCGCGAATTCTGTAGTCACACCCCTTATGCCTTGCGATTCCCCGAATCCCGATGTGGGTCAATCGTTGACTTTCTTCCCCTTGCTATCAAAGTTCTCTCTATCGGAGGATCTCTACTCACGATGTCAAAAAATCAAAACTCCAACCTCTGAATCCCGGTGTACCGATTTTCCGAGACACGTGTAAACTTGACTTCTCCACCTTTTATCCTTCTATCAGAATTTTGGAAATCGTGGGATCGCGAGTCTTGATGTTAGTGGACTCGGGTCTTGCCTTTTCCCGATCCCCGATAAGTTTCCACCTATACTCCACTAATCCCCATTGTCCCACAATGCCACGTCACTATCGGAATATCGTGGATCGCGAATCCAACCTACGAGTGTTCTCTGCCGTTGAGAACCCCGATTCTCCGAACCCTGATATATTTGGATTCCTTGACATGCGTCCCACGAAATCGATGGTTATGATCCTTTCGGGATATCGCGGATCACAGTATTGTCACTCCTGTTCCAACGACTTGGTGCTTTGACTCGCGATATGTCGATATGCAATATCACGAGTGATCTGACGGTCCCTAAGACTCTAGATCGATGGCTCTATTTCCTCCTGAACTTCAAAACCTTCACCACCATGTACACAACATGCAACTTTCCCTGCTATCTTTCCAAGCATGATTTTTCTATGCCGTTCCTCGACGGACTTGAAGACCTGTCCCTCCAGAGCTTCCTTACGGCTCCTGGGTCCTTCGAAAGAATTCTTTTCACGCACTCCTTCCGGAAAATATTCAACAACGCCTAAGTGTTGAAGCTTCGACTCTGCACACAAACCTGTAGCAGCAGTCTCAATTCCATTCCGCTCAGAATCGCAACACTAATTCTTCGTCCAGCCTGCGCATGCCTTGCATGGCTCCGGTGCCAAATCTGCACTTCTAAGATGAATGGAGACAAAAGCTTGCTCTAATTGAACCCTACATTCACGCACTCCTTGCGGACAAATTCAACTGCACTCCTTGCAGGAATTCTCTGGCCAACTTAGAGAAACAATTGAAACTCATTCACTCATTCCCTCAGATTTCAAATCAACCATGAAATCACATACACATCATATAAAAGAAAGTGCATAACTAGAAGCAAATATTCATAAGCATAATATCAACAATACACAGAGAATAACACAACCATGGAATTGAATCAAAGCTTTTCTATTAATTCAATATCTGTACATGGTGGTTCTGCCTACAATTTCTCTGCTGCTCTTCTTGCTCCTGTTTTTGCTCATGTTACAATGTACAAAGGAGGGTGTCTATATTCCGTTCTCCCCATCGAATTCTAAAGCTATCAAATCTACAATTAAATTCCTATCTACCATCATTAATTAAATTAAATGCCTCATCTACCTAAGGACGAGAGCTATCCACTCAAGGTCCATTTACAATATACACAGTGCGCTTCATTAACTCTACACATTAATGTTGGGTGCAACAATATCAAGGGTTCAGGATTTGTGCTGGCGCTATCCAGCTGTCTTCCACTCTCGCGCTGGCTCGCTTGACGTGGGCGATGCTCCTGCATCATACTCCTCGGCTTGAAAATTTTCATGGGCTCCTATCCATGAGCTCCTGCACGGTTTGTCCATGCTTCTGTATCTCTGGTTCATTTTCCCAGCTAGCATCTTCCACCGGGTGATTCTTCCACTTGACTAGATATTCGAAATACTGCTTTCGCCTGGTCTTCTTTTCCACTCACTTGTCTAGTATGCAATCCATCTGCAACTTCTCTGCAACTGGTAATTGCCTCTGCCACTGGACCGCTGGTTCCCCAACATCTTCTTCTCCAGCCCTGTATGGGTATAAATCCGAAATGTTGAATATCGAAGATATCCCGATGCCATCTGGAAACTCAATCTCATAAGCATTCTCTCCAAATTTCTTCAGGACTCTGCATGGTCCAATTTTATTCATCTTCAACTTATTGTATGTTCCTCTTGGGAACCTTTCTTTCTTCAGATGCGCTAGAAAAAGATCGCCAACTTCAAACTGAAGTTGTCTCCGATGTTGATCTTCTCTGTGCTTGTATTTCTGGCTTGAATCAATCAGTCGCTGCTTCACCTTACTGTGAAGTTCCTGCATTGCTTCAGCGAATTCCTCTGCACTAGCACTGCTAGTTGCAGTCTATTCTGACTCCCTGAGTTCATAAACTCCTCTCGGTTGTGTCCCATACACAATTTGGAATGGACTTTTTCCTGTACTCCAATTCACAGAATCATTGTATGTGAACTCTGCTTGTGGCAACACATTGTCCCAACTACTATGGTGCTCTGTCACTAAGCTTCTTAACAAGTCTTTCAGACTTCTATTTACCACTTTTGTTTGTCCGTCTATCTGCAGATGATAAGATGAACTAAACGCCTAATTATTCCCTAGCTTCTTCCATAGCGTCCTCCAAAAAGTCCAATGAATTTGGTATCCCTGTCCGAAACAATACTTTTCGGCAATCCATGTAGTCTAACAATCTCTTTGAAAAACAGATTGGCGATGTGGGTCACATCGCTGGTCTTCTGGCATGGTATAAAATGTGCCATTTTAGAAAACCTATCTACCACCAAAAAGATGGAATCAACACCTCTTTGCGTCCTTGGCAAACCTAATACGAAATCCATGCTAATTGCCTCCCATGGTCTCTCTGGTATGGGCAGTGGTTGGTAAAAACCTGCATTCTGTTTCCTCCCCTTGGAATGCTGACAAATTCGACATCTGTCAACAAACCTTTTGACATCCGCTAGCATGCCTGGCCAAAATTACGATTCACTCAGCTTCGCAAATGTTTTGTCGTGACCAAAGTGCCCTCCTAAACCTCCACTGTGTTTTTCCTTCACCAAGTTTTCCCTCATGGAACAATTTGGAATACACAGTTGATTGCCTCTGAACAACAATCCCTCCTGGATCATGTAGTCTATCCATGGGCTTCTATCTCTAAGAACTGGATTCTCAACTGCTTCATATGCTTCTCCGAAATCTGCATCCCCTGCATACATGTCTTTCATATTTTCAAAACCCAATGTTTTGACTCTGAATTCCTATAGCAACAAACATTTCCTGCTCAAAGCATCAACCACTTTGTTAGCAGTACCCGAAATGTGTTTGATCACAAACGTGAAATTCTGCATGTACTCTACCCATTTTGCATGCTTCTGATTCAACTTATCCTGTTGACTCACAAAATGGAATGCATGATTATCACTATACAAAACAAATTCCTTGGGCATCAAGTAATGCCTCCACTTCTTCAATGCTTGTATAATGGCATAAAACTCTTTATCATACGTGGAGTATTTCAGATTTGCTTCATCCAATTTCTCGCTAAAATATGCAACTGGCCTGTCTTCCTGACTCATGACCGCTCATATGGCATATCCACTTGCATCACATTTCACCTGAAATGTCTTCTTGAAATATGACAACACCAACACTGGTTTCTCTGTAATCTTTCGCTTCAACAGATTGAAGCTTTTCTCAGCCTCTGTTGTCCAATGAAAAGTCTTATGTCTCTTCTTCACCGTGTCCATCATTGCTGCGCTAATTCCACTGAAATTCCTGATGAATTTTTGGTAGAAACTAGCCAAACCATGGAAACTTCTCACCTCAAAAACATTTCTCGGTGATGACCAATTCTTGATCACTTCCACCTTACTCGGATCCATCTTCAACTCATTTGTTGATATGACAAAACCCAAATAAATGAGCTCTGTCTGCATAAATGAAGATTTCTTCATATTGATCAACAACTTCTCCTGCTGTAGTTTCCTCATCACAATAGCTAAATGTTTCAAATGCTCAGCCTTCATCTTGCTGAAAATCAGTATATCGTCCAGATATACGACAACAAATTTGCCGATGAATTCCCTCAGGACTTCATTCATCAGTCTCATGAATGTGCTCGACGAATTTGTTAAACCAAACGGCATGACTAGCCATTCGTACAAACCCTCGTTTTTTTTTAATGTTGTCTTCCATTCATCACCTTCCCTCATGCGAATCTGGTGATATCCGCTTTTCAGATCAATTTTTGAAAAATAATTTGCCCCACTCAGGCAATCCATCAGATCATCCATTCTCGGCAGTGGAAATCTGTACCTGATGGTAATTTTGTTGATATCTCTTGAATCAGTGCACATTCTCTAGCCTCCATCCTTCTTTGGACTCAGTACCATCAGAACAGCACACGGACTCAGGCTCTCCCTGACCAATCATTTATCTAATAGCTCCTGTACCTGCCTTTTGACTTCCTCATTTTCTTGCGGCATCAACCTGTATCCAGCCTTATTCGACAAACTTGCTCCAGGTATGAGATCAATGTGATGACTTATGCTTCTCATCGGTGGAAACAAATGAGGTAATTCGTCCACGATGATGTCAGCGAAATCTTCCAGCAGTTCCTGAATCTCTTCTGGCAAGTCATCCACCCTTTTGCTAGTCAGGACAATCCTTGGTTTCCTGACCATAAAGAATTGTGGATCTTCCTTCTTCTCCATCTCTGTGAGAAGCTCCTTCCCACTCATGAGAAGTATGGTGTTTATTGCTTCCGGTTTCACTTCTTTATCCTTTATCGGAAGTAATTTGTGTGTTCTTCCGTCCTTCTCTAAATTGTATGTGTTCATCCTCCCGTCATGAACCAAATTTCTGTCATATTTCCATGGTCTACCCAGCAATAGATGAGATACATCCATGCGAATGACATCACACAGAATTTTATCATTATATCCTCCTATCTTAATGTCAAATAATCATTGCTTAGTAACACTCACCTGATGTCCCTTCTGCAGCCATGAAACTTTATATGGACTTGGGTGATCAGTTGTCTCCAACTCCAATTTTTCCACCATCTCGGTTGAAACGATATTGTCTGTGCTTCTGCTATCCACAATGACCTTGCATTTTCTGTCCTTGGTCTTGCATGAGGTTCTGAACAATCGGCTTCTCTGAGCTGTGTCCTCCACCTCCTTCTCAGGTGTTAAGAGAACTTTATGCATCCCAAGCGACCTTCCGCCTTTGGCATCTTCATACTCAGCATCACGCCTATGAGCTTCAGTGATGTGAGCTTCTCCAACGTCCTTCTTTTTCTCTGGACACTCAAATGACCTGCGCCCATTCTTCCCACATGTGAAACATGTGATTACTCCACCTCAGCCTCTTCCTTTACCTCTGGTACAAGGAAAAGTATTTGCATCAGCATAACCACCACCCTGCTCTGTATGCTGCACCCTCTGTTCAACATGTGGCTGCCCTCGCTGTGAGGTTCCACCTCTCTCAACCTTACCCTGAGGTTTCTTCCATTCCTCTTTGGGCTTCTGAAATTTCTCCTGAGCGACTGCCTTGCCTCTGGGCTGACTCCTGCCTTGCCCTCGCTGACCTTGTTTACAACTCATCTTTTCTTTGGCTTTCAAAGCCATCTGGTAAGAATCCTCAACTGTTCAGATGGTTACCATGCTCAATTCATCCTAAATGTCATACCTCAGACCATTCATGTATCTGTCTACCCTCTCATCATCGCTCTCCCGATGACCTGCCCTGATATTGAGATTGTAAAATTCTTCGGTGTATTCCTTCACCGTCATCAACTTCTGCCTCAATTTCTGCATCCTCCTGAACAGTGTGATTTGATAGCCTCTTGGGATGAATTTCGCTTTCATCTTCGTGATCATTCGATCCCAGCTTTTGATCTTTTGTTTGCCTTTGGAACGCCTATCAACTTGTAGCTCGTCCCACCATAATGTTGCATGTCCCTTCCATTTGGTGACAGCATGCCTTACCTTTTTATCCTCTTTGATATCCTCATAATCGAAGTAGGTATTAGGAGCTCTGATCCAGTCCAACAACTCTTCTGCATCCAGGCTTCCTTCATAGACTGGAATGTCCATTTTGGTCTTGGAACTCATCCTGGAAATGGCTTTGATCAACCGCTCGGTTGATGCATCCTCTGCTGCGATTTCTTCGGCATGTCTAGCTTCCTATTCAACTTCAAAATCACTAAGATCCCCTGCACCAACTCCACCTCTTTGTGTTGTCTCCATCTTCTCGAGTCTTGCTCGGAGATCTCGCATTTGTCGCTCCATTTCTGGATTTCCTGCTGGTCTACCTCTTCTTCGCACCTCCCTGTCTTCTGGGTCAGGTGACTGCCTTTCTCTTCTTGGCGGCATGGTGAATTTCTGTTTCTCCCTATTACAGAAAACAAGGAGTCTTCTTGATCTGATACCACACTTGACACAACCTTCCCCACTCCTCAGAGAACGATCGCTCTCACCAGGACCTTCTCTGACTTTGGCCCGAAGAGCGTGAATGCTCCTCTAATTCCCTCTTGGGAATTATTTACCCACAACAACTCCTTACTGATCTCCCTTATCTAGTCGGGAAATCGAAATTCCCGAGTTCGCGAATTCTGTAGTCACACCCCTTATGCCTTGCGATTCCCCAAATCCCAATGTGGGTCAATCGCTAAATTTCTTCCCCTTGCTATCGAAGTTCTCTCTATCGGAGGATCAATACTCATGATGTCAACAAATCGAAACTCCAACCTCCGAATCCAGGTGTACTAATTTTCCGAGACACGTATGGACTTGAATTCTCCACCTTTTATCCTTCTATCAGAATTTCGGAACTCGCGGGATCGCGAGTCCTGATGTCAGTGGACTCAGGTCTTGCCTTTTCCCGATCCCCGATAAGTTTCCACCTGTACTCCACTAATCCCCATGGTCCCACAATGCCATGTAAATATCGGAATATCATGGATCACGAATCCAACCTGCGAGTGTTCTCTGCCATTGAGAACCCCGATTCTCCAAACCCTGATATATTTGGATTCCTTGACACACATCCCACGAAATCGACGGTTATGATCCTTTCGGGATATCGCGGATCGCGGTATCGTCACTCCCGTTCCAACGACTTGGTGCTTCAACTTGCGATATGCCGATATGCGATATCACGAGTGATATGACGGTCCCTAAGACTCCAAATCGATGGCTCTATTTCCTCCTGAACTTCAAAACCTTCACTACCCTGTGCACAACCTGCAACTTTCCCTGCTAGCTTTCCAAGCACGATTTGTCTATGTCGTTCCTCGATGGAATCGAAGACCTGTCCCTCCAGAGCTTCCTTATGGCTCCTAGGTCCTTCGAAAGAATTCTTTGCACGCACTCCTTGTGGCAAATCTTCAACAACGCCTAAGTGTTGAAGCTTCGACTCTGTGCACAAACCTGCAGCAGTAGTCTCAATTCCATTCCACTCAGAATCGCAACTCTGAGTCTTCGTCCAGCCTGCGCACGCCTTGCATAGCTCCGGTGCCAAATCTGCACTTCTGAGATGAATGGAGACAAAAGCTTGCTCTAATTGAACCCTGTAGTCACGCACTCCTTGCGGACAAATTCAACTGCACTCCTTGCAGGAATTCTCTGGCTCACTTAGAGAAACAATTGAAACTCATTCACTCATTCTCTCAGATTTCAAATCAACCATGAAATCACATACACAGCATATAAAAGCAAGTGCATAACTAGAAGCAAATATTCATAAGCATAATATCAACAATACACAGAGAATAACACAACCATGGAATTGAATCAAAGCTTTTCTATTAATTCAATATCTGTACATGGTGGTTCTGCCTACAATTTCTCTGCTGCTCTTCTTGCTCCTGTTTTTGCTCATGTTACAATGTACAAAGGAGGGTGTCTATATTCCGTTCTCCCCCTCGAATTCTAAAGATATCAAATCTACAATTAAATTCCTATATACCATCATTAATTAAATTAAATGCCTCATCTACCTAAGGACGAGAGCTATCCGCTCAAGGTCCATTTACAATATACACAGTGCGCTTCATTAACTCTACACATTAATGTTGGGTGCAACAATATCAAGGGTTCAAAATTTGTGCTGGCACTATCCAACTGTCTTCCACTCTCACGCTGGCTCGCTTGACATGGGCGATGCTCCTGCATCAATAATATTCCCTTCCTGCCCATATTTTTTTGTTTTTTCATAGTCAAATGAACGTTATGATATATATGAGGAAACAAGTGTCACAATTAAGCAAAACTAGTTCTAGAAGTGGAACATACCTATGCTCAATGCAAGTAGGTGCATGCGGGGGATGGACACTCGAGGGAATGTTTCCTCTTGGGTATAGGGTGTCAAGATACAAAGGATATTAACAAGGATTTGCTTGGTTGAGGATGCAAACTGCTGAGGCAAACAACTTATAATGCAAAAGCGAGAACCCACAATAGGCTAAATACTGCAATCAAGGGTAGGAGATGCAATTACAACTTAACACCAAAAAATTTCCTTTTTCGTAATCTTAGTCTACTTGTTTTGAAAAAGGGACAAACTTGCACCAAATAGAAGTCCTTTCAAATCCAATTTATGAGTGTGAAACAGGCAACGCCACTAGTCAATATTTTCTCTTTTTGAAAGCGAGTCAAAAAAGAGTTTAAATCAAACTTGCTAGGGGGTTTCTAGGTGGCATTTCATGGGGGAGGCCAAGGCTCCCGTGTAGGATTTCTATGAAAGGTCAACAACTTACGAAGGGAACCTCTCCAAGACCAACTAAAAAGACCATCCTAGTCGAAGGGAACCTCTCAAAGACTTGGAAGGAGAGTACTCAGGGAGAGTAAAACTCTCTCTTGTTTAGAAGGTGCAGAACTAGAGATGCTAAGGACATGGTATAGAAGGTATAGAGCTAGAATTATAAGAGCGAGATCGATCGATAAATTGCATCTACATGACCAGTTGTTCAACCATTGTTTGAATAGGATGCGAGACAACAAGTTCAAGAGATGCATCACCCCCCAAAATAGGATTGGTGTCGATTGAAGATTGCATCGACATGACCGTTGGTTGAACAGGATGTGAGACAACAAGGTCAAGAGACACATCACCCCCTAAAGGAAGAGCGGTGTTAGCCAAAGATTTCATTGGCATGACCGTTTTATCAACCAAATAAGGTTGAGAAACCAAAGACAACTCAGAACCCGAAGGGCCCTTAGGTAAGGACCACGCTTCTGGTACCACAACAGTAGCAGGGCACCAACGAGTAAGGTGATCTCCTTCTCAAATCGTACAAAGGAACTTTGGCTTACGTCTTACATGTCTAGGATTTTCAATTGCATGAATGACCCCAACATGACTTTTAGTGGCTGGTGACATGCTCCCAACATGACTTGTAGAGGCTAGTAGCAAATCTCCAACATGACTTGTAGAGGTTAGTGACAAACTTTCAACATGACTAATAGAGGTTGATGATGATTCCCCAACATGACTAGTGGAGGTTGGTGATGGAAGTGTATTGTGACTATAAATGGTTAGACTTGTGCCCCCAACATGACTTGTAGTGGCTGGTTGTTGGTATTCAACATGGCTTTCATAGGTTGTCGACCAATTTCCAACATGACTAGTAGAGGTTGGTGATATAATGCCAGTATGACCTATAGTAACTAGACTGGTGGCGGTGGTTGGTTGCTGCATTTGAGACCAAGGTTCCAGGAAACACTAGTTTTGAGAAATTGCAGGCCAAGACAAGTTATGGTATACATCATGGCCATGTCCGAAAGGATAATATTCTCTTCCATACTGATTCATAAAGGGGTCTAATGGAATCAACACTGAGGAAGCTGCTTGCAAAGAGAAAGATACATGCCAATGGTTATTCTGTTGGTTGTGGAGCCTGATTATCTTCTTGATTTAGAGGTCCTTGCTTTCAGCCGTGTTTATACCCCATGAAGTATTTACACCCCAGAAGTATGTACACTCTTCCACACGGGGGAGTGCAGAGGGGGGGTACCCCCTCTGCGGGGTCCATCCCCCCGACTGGGGGGTCTGGAGGCAAGCGGGCCCCCAGCAGGGGTTCGGAACCGTTCATTATAAGGTTGCAGATCTAACGGTAGAGATTATGTTAGGGTTTTTTCCCTAGAAGGAAACCCTCTTTTATGAGGGAAATGTATTGCGGCTATGTACGATGGTGAATATTGTATTCTGAGAGAGGAGACTGTGAGAGAAAGAAGAGGAAGTTACAGTGGGTTTTGTTGTAGGTTGTATCCCTTCATTTGCTAGATAATAATAAAGGAAGGACCTGGCAATTTCTCTGGTGGACGTAGCCCACACTGGGTGAACCACGTAAATCTGTGTCTCTCTTGTATTGTGTGTCTTCTGTGTTTTTGTTTCTGCATTTGTTTTATTTTATTGATCCACGGTCCTGTTTTTCTAACAACTGGTATCAGAGCGTAAGGTAACTCGCAGGAAAAGAGGGTTCCTGGTTCGAGTGAGAGCAATGTCGGAAGATGAAAAGTTTAGGGTCAAGAAATTTAATGGCCAAAACTACCAGTTATGGAAGATGCATATGGAAGACTATTTATATTAGAAGGATCTATTCCTACCATTGAGTGGAGTATCAAAGAAGCCGGCGTCCATGAAGGACGAAGAATGGGAGATTCTTGACAGAAAGGCTCTAGGAACGATACCGATGAGCCTGACAGTGTCGGTGGCTTTCAATATTTCGAAAGAAAAGACAACGAAGGATTTGATGGATGCGCTGGCCAAATTGTATGAAAAACCATCAACATCGAATAAGGTATTTCTAATTAAGATATTATTTAATATGAAGATGTCAGAAGGTGGGTCTGTTGCATATCATTTAAATGAATTTAATACGGTTACTAATCAACTAAGTTCTGTAAAAGTGGACTTTGATGATGAGGTTAGGGCTCTTCTAATCTTGTGCTCATT
>ML843635.1:20574-47120 GCA_009831015.1 Picea engelmannii | reverse complement strand
ATACAGGTTGAGTATGATGAGCCCATTCCAATATATTGTGATAATACAAGTGCCATCAATATCTCAAAAAACCCAGTGATGCACTCCAAGACGAAGCACATTCCAATCAAGTATCACTTTCTACAGGAATAGGTTGCAGAAAAGAACATTAGAGTTGAGTATGTGGGCACAAAAGAACAAGTGGTAGGCATCTTTACAAAACCGCTTCCACGGGAAGCCTTTGAATATCTTTTCCAAAGACTTGGAGTTATTTCTACTCCAAAAATGAATGCTTTTTGAATGCCTATCTTATATGTCTTAGATGTACACAAGGAAGCACCATAAGAGGACAGTCTGTTAGAGGGAGAAGCCCCAGATGGAAAGATACCTTTGCCATTGATGATAAAGGGGGAGAGATTTATCAGATGTAGAGGACAGATGCATGGTTCTAGGGGGAGTAGATTTATCAGATGCAAAGGACAGAGGCATGGTTCCAGGGGGAGCAGATTTATCAGATGCAGAGGACAAATACATGGTTCCAGGGGGAGCATGAGTGATATGATTTCAGTATTGCATCAGAATGTTTCCATCAATGCCAAAGGGGGAGATTGTTGATTAAGGTTGGTTGTCATTGATGTCAACCCTTGAAGAAAGCCCTGTAGCATAAAGGTTTAGGTAATGGACCCAGTATTGTTTGATGTAAATATGACTCATTATTGTTTTTTCATGGTTGAAAAGAAGTAAATATGGATGAACTCCAAAGTGGTCCCCTTATGGTGAAAGCCCTCACGGGAAGACGCTTTATGGAGTAAGAGAACCCATGCTTAATTGTGGAATAATGAGATGAAGGAAAGTGAATTTGTTAGGGAAAATATCCTAGATGGATAATGCTTGTCATGTCATTTCTGGTGGTATGTGGAAGGTCACATATTTCCTCACGGTTAGAGAGTTATGGCCATGAGAAGTTGGAGACCCCAGGTTTGGGTAATGGACCCGAGTTTGTTTGATGGGTAACAGTATGAGTTATGATATATTTTTAGATAATACTATTCTATATGGATAGTACATGTCATGCCATTTTTGATGGTATGTATAACATCACATAACTTCTCACGGTTTGAGAGTTATGGCCTTACAAAGTTGGAGGACCCTCATATGTCATCTAGAAGCCTCAAAAGGTCAAAGTAGTCAAAGTGGTTTAAGAGATTTTAAAAGGTAAATAATAAAGTGAAGTGATGAGTATATTATAATTCAAAGTGAATACAAAATAAATTATTTCAATAATAAATTTAATGGAGAAATTATAAGTGGATCCAACCCTAAAATAAGGAAAGTGGGCCAAGTGACCTAGAAGATGTTTTTAAGGAAGCTACTTGGAGACTATAAATAAGAGGCAATGCTCTATCATTTGAATCACACTTGAGCATATTGAATATCTATATGTGTTTGAGGTAACCAAGAATATCTAAACCATAATTCTGAGTGAAGGTGAAGAAAAGAAGGCCGAAATGCAAGGAAGGATACATTCTTTTGATGGTGCTTTCTAAGGTATGTTATTTACAGGTCATCTCACCATTTTCACTATAAATTGTTTTATATAATGATTCAGAATGTGAAATTTCTATGAAAGTGAGAAAACATATCCAAGTATCTATGGTAAAAAATTCAGCTTGTGGGTCATTGTATTTTGGGAGTTACACTTCGTGGAAAATAGGGTTTGTGGCTAGTCCTGAAACTAGTCAAAATGAGGTGTTTCGGGTAAAAACGTCATAACTTCTTCATAACAGATCAAAATTTATTTAGACCAAATGTGTTGGTTAGGGTATAGTATTTAGTATGCTGTGTAATATGCTTATATCAATTCATCAAATATTTTATGTGGGGCACACTCTACAAGGTCGCTCTCTAGAATAAGCTAGAATTTAGCAAGGTATGCCATTTTTGCTATAAATCCTTTTCTGAGAGGTTCCAAGTAGCGAATCTTGGAGGAATTGCATAAAACAAACTGATGAACATTGTGTATCAGTTTCATATCTTTATATATTACAGGTTCAAAGTTATGATTACTTCAAGTTAGGGTTTTTGACTAATCCAAAATTAGGCATGTGAGACTAAAGAAAAGTTTGATGAAAATGCTAGTCTCTTGTTTTTAAAGTTAAGAAATGTTTGCAGGAATGTGATCATATACACCAGGTATATTAGAGAGCTACAAATCAGATTTGAATGATGAAATTGATGAGATATTTTTTTTGTGGTACATGTTGAGTACATGGTTGAGACAAGTAGTTGATGAGTTTGCACACATACATGAGGTGTATAGTTGATGATGTTGGTACATATTGATGATTCATAGTTGATGAGTAGTTGACACATGATTGGTACATACTTGGTACATGGTTGGATGCACTTGTTTATGGTACAGGTTGATTACAGGTTGGTGTATGGTTGATGCACTTGTTTATGGTACAGGTTGATTACAGGTTGGTGCATGGTTGATGCACTTGTTTATGGTACAGGTTGATTACAAGTTGGTGCATGGTTGATGCACTTGTTTATGGTACAATTTTATTACAGGTTGAGGTACAGGTTGATGCTTGGTTCAGATTTATTAGTACAGGTTTACAACGATATATTTCACAGTGATAGTGTGACAGTGGTTCCATTATTCTACTTCTACTTCAGGGTGGCAGGACAGGGAAAGGACAGGTGGTTGTAGCCACCTTCCCGTTGTAGCCGAAAAACATTGGGGGTTGTAGCCAAAGATTTGGGGAGTTGGAGCTTCCCTCAGGTTGTAGCCTGAGAAACTAGGGGGTTGAAGCCTCCTTCCAGTTGCAGCTGGAAAATAAAGGAAGTTGGTGCTTCCAATGAATGTAATTCTTCAAGACATATAAGAAAAATCATTTCGTGGTTTTCTTCCGATTTGGTTTTCCACGTAAAACATTGGTGTACTTTGTATGTGTGTGATTGTTTATTTTTTACTGCTCATTATTGGATAATAATTCTACATTGATATAACATTTGAAGAAAAATGATTATAATTACGCTATTATTGATTCACCCCCCCTCTCAGTAATCCAACAAGATGTGGCATTTTTGGACTATAACACTCTCTATTAAATATTTTTGGCAGACCCACTTGCCCCACTATTAGGAAACTATATCAATAGACCTATAATTAAATGTTGACTACCTTGGTACCTCTCTCTAATAGTCTTTTTATTGTGGACCACATCTCTATGGCTACTAAATGTGTAGAGATAACCTCCAGAGTCTCATATTTGGAAACTTCGTGTGATGATTTGCAACAAAAAATAGACCACAACCACTGCTCTACTCAACAAAATATTCATGCCATTGGTAACAATCTTTCCAACCTAGACTCACTCCCAGTCCAATTTTCCAAACTGTTGGTAATGAAAAATCAATATATAGGTTATCAATTGTAGGGAGAGACATTCCAAAAGGAAGGAGTGAATCATCCGATCCCATGGGGCCTCAATCTATCCCACTTGTTTGTGATCCTATGAATCAATTGTGGCATTGAATCCATACAATTGGTCTTAGTAAATTTGATGGATTTGAGCCCATAGGCTAGGTCACTCAAGTGGAAGATTATTTTTCCCTCCATGGAATCATAGATGAATTTTTGAAACTTTATGTGGGTGTATTATATTTAGATCCTAGTGTAATACCCATTTTTCTAAAACCTTGATTATATGTAATGATTGCCATGCATGACAAACGGACATTGTAACTATAATTATTATTTGATTCGTGAAATGCCAATAAGTTGACTTATGGGTGAAACCTTGAAAGTACTAGCCATGATACCACTAGAGGAAAGAGTGAGGAAACATAGAGAGGGGGTTCATCATGCCAAGATGACCCATTCCTTCTTGCTAAAACACTTAATCTGGAAGTAATAAGTTATTTTCTTGGTCCCAAGACAAATTAGTTAATGAGGGAATATTGGTGGTTGAACAACCAACCACCCTCAATGAATGGAAGTATAGGGGGGGATTGGTTAGGACAACAAAAGTTGTCATCCTGAGGTACATCAAAGTACCCATTTTGTAGTCCCCAGTTTGACCCCACGAGCTCCTTCTAACGAAAGGAATGGGACAGGTTGAGAATCTTCCTATGTGAGGGGGGCATGCAAGAGAGACACACAAGGATAGCAGAGAGGGGATGGGAATATTTGAATGAAAACAAGATCAATGCAAGAGAGTGAGCCCAGGAATGGGTAGAGAGACACGAGTCCTAGAGAAAGAGAAATCATGTGAACCTAATAGGATTTTGCCTAGTGGTATCATGGATTGGCATGGGGGTGGTCATACTACATAGATTGGTTGCATATGAGCCTATGGTTAGGTGGAAAGGTATACAACCATAATCATTTGGGAGGCCACAACTTGTAAAATATAAGTACTCCTTATGCCCCGTGTAATCAAATTGAAATGCATGGATGGAAGCATGTAATGGTATAGATATTTATGCTTGACTTATGGACTAAATGACTATGTTTATCAAAAGACCATGTACTTGAGTGAGTAAGGAACTGTATAAATGGTTGTCTCCTATGATTATATTCATGTATAGTTAAATTTGTGTAATAGGAATAAACCCTTTTATCAATGGTAAGTCACGATGGGTAAATATGAAATTATGTAGGCTTGTATAATTAACATAATTGTATGGCTATGGAGAGAACCTATAAATGAACTAATTGTAAGATTTGTATAGGAGACCAAAGAAGGACAATAAACCATGAATATTCTCTGTTTGGAGAAAAGTAGGATTGATGGTTTTGAAGCTTCATTTGAGGCATGCGAGTCTGAGGGATCCAAATCCTTAAACCAGTAGACTAATGTAGTTGAAAATTGTGGGAGTGCTAAGTCCAATATTTTCAACCATAATTGTTTAATACATGTTGGAGCTGGAGAGACTCAACAATCATCAATCTGTAATCTAGATTCGATCTCATCCATCCAAATATGGTATATATACCCATCAAAGTCACAACATAAATCAACGAGGAACAACACATGTTGGATCAACGGACAGGCTGAATGTCAGTCATCCAATTGTTATTGAACACACATGATAAATTGTTAGAGCCATGGATTATTTGGATATCATATCCCCAGAGTGTCAGGAGGTCCCATGTTTTACATCTTGACAATCAACAATAGTCCAGTACCTAGTGGTTGGGTTCCCTTGCAAGGTTCCAACCCCTTGTATTAGCATACACCAAGAGAAAAGGGAGGTGACATCATGATGACAAGGGATTCTATCATGGAACCATCGCAACCAGATGTTGCTACATGTCACCCAAAGGTTCATTAGTGGAACAAGCATGGGTCCATGTTTGACACAAACCATTATATCACATGCCATTAGACTATAGTCATTGGATATAAGGGTGGAAATGTCTCCATCGCTGATCTTGGTCGCGAGGTGATAATTGGATCCTGCACCATCAAGGATTTCATTTGGAGGGTTTTTATAGGAATCCCAGTACCCTAGTGGGACAAGGTTCCAACCCCTGATTCCATACCATTATCGTTATAACCATGGAAAGACAACAAGAGATAATTTCTAGTCCTTGTGACATGTCATTGACAATGTGGCTATCGAAATACACAGAAGGAGACACCTATTGGTAGGAGATTGGTTGAAAATTTGATTATGGCTCTGGTGAGAGAAATACCATTGGCTTAGTTGCCTAAATTATTGGTCTTTAAATATACCGACCGAAAGATCTCATCCATAGATCTTTGTATAAGCTCGGGAGAGAATTTAATGTTAACTACCTATACTAGATCTGCAAATATACTTCAATAAGACCAATAATAAACCATAAACCATTCACCATGACATGAACACATGAATATAGAGAAAAACCTTGAGGTAGGGTAACACCATATATTAATCCTTATGGAAGGATAAAACTCCTCAAGAAATCCTTGCTTGTACAATCAAAATATTCTTCACTATGCTTCATTACATTACTTACACTTCTTTATATAGCTCTCTCTATCTCCTAGAAACCTTCTAGAGAGCCTTCTCACATTTATTACATCCAACTACCATAGTGGGCATTTATTAATATAGTGGACCTAGTCCACCTTACATTGAATGACAACATTCTCATATACTAAATGACTTGCGCTAATGATACATAACCACATTCTCATTCGGTACCTCCCTAGGTACCCCATATTACCTCCCTAGGTATACTACATTCCATCCCCCTTCACATGTTTCATCCTCGAAACACGAGAAGAAACCATACAATATGCCTGACTAAGAAATGTATCCAACTTGTACCAAGAATGACCATCCATCCATCCTAATGGAAGATGAACATGATGTCCAACTGCTTCCTTGCCACCCTAATCTTTCTTTGCATCGTACCGATGTTTCCATGGGATTGGTTCTCTAGGTTGATGTCTTCATGTAGTGTTGGTAGGCCTCCATTTACCTCTGGATTGGTTTCCTTTTTGGTTCCCTATTGGTGCATAAGTGTGTTGATGCTCATGCCCTTTCCTTGATAATTGTTGTTTCTCTATATGATGTGGATGACGACATACAAAAAATCTAGGAATCTATTCTGTTTTCTTAAAATATGCAACACATTGTGCCTTTGATTCAATGACCTCCTTAGCTTCTTTATTGTGTCCTTCTTGTGGGTTTGATTCATGTCCTTCTCTAGAATCTACCTCCGATTGAACTTCGGATTCAACAATGAATTCTTTGTTGGCCTTTGTGGGCCTATCTTTCTTATTAAGAGACACATCTTGCAATGTGATTTTCTTTTTCTTGTACCGCAACTTTAAAAACTTCTTTTTCACATTAATATTAATGGTACCCAATGATTCTATCCAAGGATACCCCAAAACAATATCCACTTCATCCATATCCATAACATACAAATCTGAATGCAACACATATTTATCCATGTTAATCTTCAAATCTTTAACAATTTGAACATTTTCACCATCAACCCATGTGCTTTGAATATTCTTTACTGGAACTTGCAATCTATTAACCAACTGAACATTGATAAAATTATGCATGCAACTAGGGTTAATTGAAACAATGACATATTCTTTATGAATACAAGAGTGCACCTATAATATAGATTTTTCACATGAAAATAAACCCTTGGTTCTCTCTGTATCCTTATTGTTTCCATAAGACCACTTGTCTAACAATATTTTTTCAAATTCTCCATTGGAGAGTGTCATCATCTCCTTATAATCAAGCGATTTCTACCAAATGGCAGCATCACCTTGCAATTTGAGTTCTACCTAATGGGGCCAATTCTCTTCCCATGCTTACTTTCTTTCTTTAATGAATGCTTCAATACTAGGGCCATCAATGATCACATTTCCCTGTAAAATACATCTTGCTATGAAAAACACCATACAATGGATCCTATTATGGAAGGGATCCTTTCTTGTTCACTTGCGTCTTTGAAGGGACATCCTCCTATTGAGCTACCACTCAAAATACAATTATTCTCTTCATATCCCATTACATTGCTTGAACCCCTTTATATAGTGCTACCATCACCTAAGAACATTCTAGAGTAGGAATCTTCTAGAAGTAGAACCTTCTAAGAAGTCCTCTTACATTTAGTATATCTAACTACCATAGTGGGCCTTATTTAATAATATAGTGGACCTAGTCCACCTTACATTGAATGGCCTCCACTTTTATAACTATGGGCCCTCTAGGCCTCCCCACTACCTCTTTATCTACCTTACATTCCACCCCCCTTATGAAAGCATTTCCCTCAACGCTTGATGTACCACCATATACCAGGGTCCCATGGATAAGTGTAGACCATAGTGTTGAAGTAGACTAGAGAACTAGGGTCCCCTTGAGAAATTGAAGCCACCATGCTGAAGTAGTCCAACCGCCATTGTAAACCAGGGTCCCATGTCCAATTTCTTATGTGAACCCCACACAAAATATATCAGTACCCAATAAGCAACTGAAAATGATGCTCCCAATACCGACACCTATCATGTGGATCCAAATACCAATATTCATCCACATAGTGGGAGAGGATCAAAGTTGAATCTAGAAGGAAAAATACCATTGTAGAATATGTAGGATAGACGTTGGTAATTATAACTATCTCATGATGTGGGACATTGATGTTCTCTACATAAGGTGGAGTAGAGTCATCAAATAAAATAAGGAAGTGGTTGTCATCCTATAAATGACAACTATCCATATATCAATCATCGCAATTGGCCTCCAAATCGTACTAAGCATATATTTATTTATTATATTCATCCCTGATGTCCGACATATGAAATATATCCTGCATGATATCCAATGAATCTTGAATACTACGAAAACTATCATTGAGGCCATTTGTGAGACCATCTACAAAGTCATCCAATTTGTCATTCAATGTGTCATACAATTGGGATTTGAATGATTCAGTAATTTGTAGAATTTCTTTGAGGGTTTGAGAGGAAATAGACATATTATTACTCTATGAAATCTTTATTCCCACAACCTTCATGAAAAAACCCCAAAAATAGAACATTAAATTACCGCAAAAAATCGCGGCTTTTTCTGGAAAACCCCTGAAAAACTGCTGAATTTAAAATGCTCATAACTTTACTTCCCGGACTCTGTTTTGGCTGATGTTTTTTTTTTTTAAATTGAGTATTTTTCCGAGAGGAATTAAAATACAATTTTTTTTTTCCAAATTCATTTGGTAAAGATTCATATCAGAACCTGGAGTACGCCGCCCTCTTTTCCTTCCCTAGAAAAATTCTACAAAAAGAACAAAAATGTATTCCCTTCTTTGGCCAAGGAAAGTGCTCTGATACCACTTGTTAAGAACCAAATAATTGCATGAAGAAAACCCACAAATAATCAGAGAACAATATAGAATAACCACACTTTATTAAATCAAACCCCTGAGGTAGGGAAACACCATACAATGGATCATATTATGGAAGGGATCCTCTCCTCTTCACTTGTCTTGTAAATATCAAAAGGGAGTCATCTAACTCACCTTTTCCCTCATATGAATGAAGCCTCAAAGTTATTGGAAGACATGAATGTTTCAAAGCCTCAACTTCCAGCTTCTTATCACAAGCTTACTCTTGACCTACCTGTAGTTGATGGAATGATCGATCCGACCTCTTCATCGGTCAGTCTGGTTTATCATGTAGTCAATCTGGTCTCGTCCTTAGTTGAACTAGTTGACAAAGTGGTTGATCCAATCCCATCCTAGGTAAATCCCACTCTCCTTCGAGAGAATGACACCCAAGTGGTCGATCTAATCTCGTCATCGATCGATCCTACTCTCCCGCTCGAGAGTAAACCCAATGCTACCCATGTTTTTCTCCTTGATATCGAATCTACCGTATTGAGGGGAATTATTCCTTCTCCCCTGGAAGCTCCTCCAAGTAATGTGGCCATCCTTTAAGAGATCCCCATAATATGCACAATCTCTACACCAATACCAACAAATCAGGGTGAGTAACTCTGCCAGTATTAATGTGACCCCGTGATTGACCCTTGTGTTAGAAGGGCTTCCCAGGATAAAATGTAGCAAGTGGATTTCACTTCTCCCTAACTTAAGATGCTATGTTTGTTTGCATCTTTCGAAAGTTATATTTCACACCTACTCCAAAGACATACAACTAATCTAATGTAGGTTTTCTACTAGAAAATATAAAAATGTCTAATCAATTTTTATAAGCGCTTTATTTTTAAGGTTGTTGTTACTGAAAAGGAAGATGGTGTGGACAATATCGTGTTTTGACCGACTCGAAATTTATGCAAAGAGATGAAGGTATCAAAATTTTAATAAACTCATCAATATAAATATCTTCAAGAAATGATATAAAGAGACTGTACACCAATACACGATTCATGCCGCCCCCCACCCCCCCGACCATGAGGGGGAAAAATTTTTAGAATTCAAGACCAAAAAATGCCAAAAATCATGCAATTTCACTACTTCAAATGCAAATATGCCCCCAAACCAATGGAAAGAAAAAAAATTAAAACTTTTGTTTCAAAGAGACACTAAAAGAAAGAGCGAGTTTCCTCAAAACAAAAGCAACCCAAACTAAGTTTCGCTTTTAACATGATTTATTCATAAAAATAAGTATTCTTTCACTAAACAATTCTAAAGAAAAACAATGCTTTGTAATCGAAAGACACTCAAAGGAAGAGATCAAATCTTAAAAAAAAAACAAAGCAAAAACAAGGTAAATATGGATGAAAGTAGATTCAAATTTTGTCAAGCAGACTGTAATCAGACCCAACAAATCACCCCAGAACCATATCACAGATCTGGGCAGGGAAAACCACCAAAAAACAATTTTTTTCACAATTTATGTAGGCTTGAAGACTAGTGCAGTGCGAAAATCCTTGATCCCCGCAGGCCAGAAATGGGTAGGGTGCAGAATTTCCGCACTGATATAAACATGTAGGGTGCGGAAATCCTAATTCGTCACACTGTCCCTCAAGGCAGGGTGCAGAAATCAAACAAAAATGGAAAAAATTAAAGAATTAAGAAGGTTTTCCAGTGTGGTTTAACAGTCAGAGAGTCAAGATGGATCTCCTAGTGACTCAGAAAATAGAAACCATGCAATCAAAGTAAGAAATCAAGAAAAAATAGGAAAACAATCCGTTCCCCAGTGGAGTCGCCAATTTTGTTATCGGGTTAATTGTTAAGTTCAGACACAAATGAATCCCCCTAGCTTCACTATGAAACTAGAACAAAACATGACAATACACTACTCTTTCCCTAGATTTCAATTATCAAATGAGAAATGTATCTAGAACATACCTTTTAAATATTAAATATCCGACTTCGCCAATGCAATCAAAGTTCCGTCACAAGGTTTATGAGAAATATTTGCAAATAAGCACAAGCCAATGAAGACAAGAATAACAGAGTCTATTTGATATGAAACTATGTACGTGATCAAGGAATCATACAATATGAACAAATAACATTCATATAGGAAAGACAAGTATATCTGTATTAAATAATGTGGAAGAAAGATACAACCAGATGCCTTGATGTTGTCAGGTTCCTTCCAACAATTCCTTGCTTCCCACACACTTCTTGTTCCAAGGATTTTGAGACCATGGATTTGATAACTACTCACGATCTATCTTGACAAAGCAAATCTCAAATCCACTCTAACCAACCTAACAATCTCAAGCCAAAGCAACTAACTTTCTCCATGATATCTCCTCTCCTTTTATAAGATAAAGAGTTTAAGGTGAGGAGATTAGGATGATCCCACTAAATCATGAAAGCGATTAATATCCAAACCGTTCAGAGGCCACCTCACCATAGAAGCTTATCCTTCTAGAAGCATTGAGAAGACGCTCGTTTTTCCCATGTACAGGAATTTTTGCACCCTAGCTATAGTGCAACCTGCAGAAGGTCCACAGCCTAGCTAGAGTACAGCCTGTGGAAATCAAGAATTTCCTCACCCTAGATATAATGTAGCCTACAGAAGACATGCATTTCCTCACCCTAACTATAGTGCAACCTGTGGAAACCAGGCATTTCCGCACACTCTGTATAGAGAAGCATGCATAAATCCTCTTTAATAGGGTTTTTACAAAGGAAAATACAACTTCTTCTCTTAGTAAAAGTTCGTCTCCCTTCTCTCTTCAATAATTCAGGCCACTGACCCCTCTGAAGGCAACAGATAGGTTCACACCATTAACGATCATAGGGATGAAAAAAATAATGTGTAACAATAGGATTTCGGGGGGAGGATGACATCACCCAACCAATGAACGATGGACAAGTGCCAATTCCTGGATGGACAAACAAAGAATTTTGTGATGACATATGTACCAAGTCAGTACATGTGGGAGGTCTGCTTGTCAAGTGGAGAATGTGCCAAATTTCATGGGATTTTTTTAGCTTAAGGGGGCATCCCATGACACAATATGTGTGGCATGTGTCACCCCATGTGGCAGGTGATGATAGGTTTGCATTCATGGCTAGGTGATCGATGGTGGTAACACCATGTGTTTAAGGTGCTAGCTAGGACATTGGTTTGAGCATTAGAGTTGTAAGTGGTAAATTTGTTTTACCTGGGGACCGATATCCCAACACCGGTGGTTCGATGGGATGGTAGGCCGGTCCCCGGTAGGTCAATACCATGGAGCATCGGGTATTGTAGAAATCTATAGCAAAGTGGTTGAGTGTGGAAGCATCAAGGCCCGATATGCCAAGCGCCCAGTGGCAGTTTCCACACCAACGTTCATGTCAGAAATCACATTTGTGCTATAAGGGTGATGTGTTATGACACATCATTTCCACATTGGGGAATAAGGGTGATGTAGAGCCACATGGTGGTGAGGTGGAATTTGACTAAGAAGGTCTAAACTTCAGAAGGCCATAACGTTTGATTTGGAGCTCCGTTTTGAGCATGGTTATAGTCGCTAGAAAGATCTTGATGAGCAGAAGATAATGGCGCATTTGAGAAGAGGATTTTATATTGTCGAGGAAAATAAAATTTTAATATCCCATCCCTTAAAAAGGGTACTTAGCGGGTTGGGTGTCTTATACCTAAACAATGGAAATGTTGGTAATGGAATAATAAATCCCACATGGGTTATATTCCTTGGACAACATTTATCTCAAACCTCTAGGAATGCTTTGAAATAAAGACTCATTATTTGGGACAATTGGTTAAGATTTAACAATTTGGTATAGAAAAAAATTGTGAGAAACTCTCCATGTGAATTAATGGCATGCCCAATACTTTATTCAAGAAATACTTTATCAGTGGTATGAAATAAGAGATGCATGCACAAGTATTAATGTCTTATCCTACTACTTGGTTGAAAGGATATGAAATAGATTGGGAATCCCAAAGAGTGGTGAATGCTCAAATTAAAATGACACCATTTATTACTTGTCCTCACCCAACTAATTTTTCCATTATCAATCCATCTCTATCCTCGCCACCCCTCAAGATCAAGAAGTTAACCAAAGTTGAAATTTTAGAGTACCATCTTAAATATTTCTACCACAATTGTGATGATAAATATTTTCCTATGAATAAATGTAAGAAGAAAAAAATATTTATGGCCATTTTGGAGGACATTTCAGATGATGAGGATGAATTTATACATTTATTGAATTTTTTTTATACCCCTATCAACTAGGTGATTGGGGTGCATATTTGAACTTATGCCTCTTCCAAATGGGGACCAAGATTTTCAATTTTGGAGGGAGATAAATACTCTTTGCCTATTGATTATGAAGACCCAACAAGTTTTAAGAATTCATAATCAGCTTTACTATTCCAATTCTTCTTCATGAAAGACCAATGGGGATGGTTTCTCTTTTCAACAAAAAGAGAAGAAAATAAAAATATATTGAAAGAAGGAAATTTATTGTGTCCATCTTATCACTGGATAACCCCATGTATTGTATTCATCCAACATTTTATGAAATATAAAACAGAGGCCATATTCCCAAGATATGCCAATTTTCTTCCATATTCTGCAATACCTCCAACACTTAGTCATTTACCTTACTTTCCATAACCCATGCTTAGTCATTTTCTTTGTTCTCCTTATTCTTCAATACCTCCAACACTTATTCATTTACCTTACTCTCCATAAGACATACTTAGTCATTTTCCTTTCTCTCCTTACTCACAATTTTCCTTTTTCTCCTTACTCTCCATAATTAATCATTTTTTCCATCTTCCGTAAATCCATTAACCCTCCATGCTCAACTCTCCATAATTAGTCATTTTTCCATCCTATTTTGTTTAGGGAACCTTGCATATTTTTACCCCCACAAGCCCCCTACCCCTGCACACTCCTTACTCCTAAACAACCAAACCTCCCTCCATACATGAACTAAGGTGTTTCAAAAATTAGTTTTTTTTTTCAATATTTACTGGGTTTTACTGTATGGAGTCCCTCCCATATGACTTCCTCTATACTCACTTACCTCTACATACTCTGAACTCCACACAACCATATCAACACTTATATTATTCTCCAAACTATTTTTACTAATACTTACCAAGTTTTACACTCTCCTATTTATCCACACAGATGCATTTTCCTATTTCTCCAAACAATTTTTACTAATATTTACTAAGTGTTACACTCTCCTAATTATCCGCACACATTTTTGTTTATTTTCTAGATATATTATTTCATGAAATTATTTTACTATCTAATATATTTGTATGTATTTTATGCCCCTCCCCCCTCCTTTGGAATATTGGGACATGTGGTAGTGAAGTAGACTTATTAGATGTGGACACATGATAGTGAATAAGACCTACCCCTAGGTGACACTTGAATGGTGAAATTATTTTCCTGTCTCATATATTTTTCTAAGTTTTATTCCCCTCCCCCTCCTTTGGAATATTGGGACATGTGGTAGTGAAGTAGTCTTATCGGATGTGGAAACGTGGTAGTGAAATGGACCTACCCTCAAGTGACACTTGTATGGTATGAGTTGGACACAGATTACTGGGCAGTGACCTGACATGATGACTCATCGATTAGGTGGAAACCAAAATATATACTATGAACGAACCATGCAAGGTTCCATGGCTCTCTCTACTTCACACACAAATAATATGAAATTTCATTTGATTTATAATTATGTAATTAGTGCCCTCCCATGATGCATGTGGTATAAATAAGGCATATTTTCAAATCAAGGGCCAAGATTCATGTGGAAAATTGATCAACCACTCTTGAGTCTCTATCCTCCAGAGGTCATAAATTTTGATCCCATTGTTCAAATTGAGAAAATAAGAGGTCGTTGGAAATATAGAGACATGAATACAAAATTGGAAGTGGTTTCCATGGTTGGAATGATAACTATCAAGCCCAAAAATGAATTATAGTCGAGACTACTTTTATCTTAAAGACAAATCATTTTTGGAAAACATTTTATTAAAAGAAGTTCATGAACATATGAAGTGAGTCCTAGAATGAGGCATAGATATTTAAGTTTATATTTACAAAGGGATTTTAATATTCATTGATATTTTATTGAAAATAATTGATTTAAGAATGATGAACTTATCTAGTTACCATTCCCTCTCGTAAGAGTGATGGATGCATCCATAAAATGGTAGAGAAAAGTTGTTGGAGTTACTTCACACACACCTAGGATTTATTTTTCCTAAGGTTTTTATTTGTTTATTAGTCATAATTAGTCATTATCCAGTCTCCTATATTTTAGGAGAGAATATTCCACCTTGAGAATGATCTCTTTCAATTCACACTTCAGTTTGATTAGTTGAGTTGAGTTTAGATGTTGCATTGGGATCATCACCATGCAACATTGGGATCATAACCATGATAATTCGAAATTGCCTTGGTATCATCACCAGAGTGGCACATTAACCTTGATTCCATCAGTTAACTCCTCACTACTCTCTGTTCAACCAGTTAACTGAAGACTAGTTGACTAGTTAACTCAACTAGGTGGCAGTTCACTCCCGTAACTGCCTGAGAGACTAGAGTAGGTGGAAATTCACTCTCGTAACTACTAGTGTGTGTCCATATCACTCTAGACCACCACTATGGAAACTTGGTTCACCTCAAGTCGAACTCATTGATATATACAGAGTATATCATGTGTAAATTATTCATTATTCACAACGGTTAATGAGAATGCTTCCATTCTCTCTCCTTCTTCTTCTTTCTCGATTTCTCTCTGCAAATGTGTGTATTATTGTTTAGCTAGATCTATTCTGTGCAGGTTCAACACATTTACAAAAGTAACATCCCACAATCATATGATACATTTTATCCAAAGAAAATTTTCATAAAGGACACTAACCATGTCCTACGAAGGATATTTTGAGAAAATAATCCCATGTAAAGACCTTGTTTAAGAGAGACATCAACAAAATTAACCTAGATTTTAAAGGATCCGACATCTTCTAGACCTTCTTGCACCGCTTATTGATTTTATCTTTATCATTAGTAAACATCAACTTATATGGAATTACCTTTGTAGTATAAAACCTCCAATAGTATTTTCATACCATACTAACTCATCTTCCTCCTCCTTGAGAATGATATTATTATGTATCAATTTTTTCACATAAATTTCCTATTCCATAGCTTCATTAGTCTCTAGACCAAGGGATTTGGACTTCAACCACTGCCCACCTGACCCAAGAACATTCAACCATATAAATCCATAACATATACCATATATATATATATATATATATATATATATATATATATATATATATATATATATATTATTTTTATACCTTAAAGAAGTCTATGGATTCACTAACAACTTGAAATAATTTCCCTCTCTATCCAAGTATCCACCCATAATCTTAAAATCCTTCTATTTTCAACCGTACATGTCATCCACTTGTCCACCATACATAAATATTGAACCCTAAATTTATATATAATCAAAGCATTATTAACACTTTTTCTAGGATCCCTTATCCATTCCAAAATTGATAGAGGATGAATGCATTTATGAATAATAACTTCCCTCCATATACCTATACCATCTATCACCTTCCATAAAAATTTAGTATCAAGAGCCTTGGAGAAATGAAAGTTTTTTCTTAAGTCCCCAGCTCCCTTCCATCTTAGATTCTATCATATGTCATCTAAATAAATATATATTATCCTTTCCATTATTTCAAATCCACAGAAAGATGAATTCCTTTCTCTTGATTTTATGCAAAATTCTATTAGGGATGTATGCAAAAAAAACTACAAATAAATAGGGATATCATCCAAAACTACCTTCACCGTTGTCAAATTCTACCACATATGGAAATCCATATCGTATACTAGGATGTAACCCTAATCTCATTCTTACTATAAATCGAGGGCCAATCCCTAAATCCATACTCATTAACCTTCAAGTGGAAACCTATATATTTGAGCTTGGTGTGGAAAGTTTCTTCTTGAAAGGGGAGTAATGTTTGTATATATTGAAGTTGTCCTTTAATTGCTCTATGAAACATTATAGATTATATATGAGCATTCAAATCTATCTATGTAGCCTTACAATATAGTTTCAATGGACAATGAATTTCTTTTTCATACCTCAAAAAAACATTACGAAAAAACAAGACACCGTATACAAACAATAGGCGTGTTAGAGATATATGGCTCCATAGTTTGATACCTTTCCATATACCATTACCTCTGTCATGATTAATTAATATGTTTAAACCTTCCACTATAAGGAGAATTATTTATATGACAACGGGAAGATCTATCTCAAAGATGTAGAGGATTCAGAGAAAATGAAGTAGAACCATTAATCAACAAATGAATTCCACCTAGTTAACAAATTTGAATGAGAAGCCAACATGTAACACCATTAATCTTAGGTTTTCCATTTGACCCTATCATATGTCTTTAGATAAATCAAATTTTATGATAAAGGACATCATTCTCCTTACCATAATAGTGCATAAATAGTCTTGAGAAATGCCTATAGCCTCATGTATTTGTCTACGATTTAGAAATCCAAATTGCTCATCTAAGAAAGTAGGAGATAGTATAGGATCGAGTATTCTTGGAGTGATCTTATATGAAAAAATAAAGAGAATTATAGGCCTAAAATATTCATATGGATTGAGGACATATTTATTTGGGATAAAATCTATGAATGTGGAATTAGATACCCATAGAAACTTACTAGAGCTTATAGATTCCTCTACAACCAATAATAAAACCTTACCCGTTGACTCTAGAAAGCAATCATAGAATTCTATGGACCAAGCGTTAGGGATCTTTTCTTTCTATAAGGATTAAACAACCTCTTTTAATTCATACAATGTGACCTCCTTCATAATAGTCCTATTTTAATCCTCAACCACAAAGTTAGGAAAAACAACTCCTAGCTAAACTATCGCTACCATATTACTTTAAGGGGGTTCCTTGAAACAACTTTTGAAATGGTTGACACCCACCTCTACCACATACCCAAGTTCATGGAAAATTCCCCCTCTCTAATCCTTTATACTACACATAATGTTTATTTTTTCTCATATTAGGATAATTATGAAAAAAAATATTGTTTGCATTTCCTTGTGCTATCCATGTCACTCTATTATTTTGCCTCCATTTTTCTTCTTCCCAAACTAGTAGTTAATTTTTAGTAGCTTCCTTCTGTTTTAAAATTATCAACTCTTATTCACTAAATATACCATTAATATTTTATTTAAATATATTTTACATATCCTCTTCTAAATATCATATCTATTCTTGAAAACCCTTAAATTTTTCCTCTGCATATGCAATGTTTTTTCTTTTGATTCTATTTAGATTATCAATAAATTAAAACATTGCAAAATCCTTTAGTTGAATATCAAAGTGTCTCCATTAATTTTGAGCCAGATCCCTAAACTCAAAATACTTTAGCTAATGAGAGTAATGGATTGGTGGTGCAGGGGTGTCTTCTACAATAATCTAATATTTGATCTCTAAGGTCTTAGGAACTTTCTGATAGGAAGTTAGTTTCCTCATTGTAATTTATTTAATTATTTTGTAATAGTCTAGGCTGTTCAAGAAGAAGGAATTTTTTCCGCAAATGTAATAGGAGGTGGAAGAGTTAGATAAGTTAGGAATTATGTTTGGATTTTATCCTATCCTTTAGGATCATACTCAAGTTATTGTAAGCTAATTAGAGTCTTTGTGTACTTTTAGTCGGATTCAATCCTATCTTTGTGGATTGGATCGATCTGTTCCTTATTGTATTAAAATATTGATAGGCAAGAAAAAAGGGTGTGAGTGTGTGAGATGAGTTTAGAGTGAGAATTTTCGAAGTGTGTAGATATCGGGAAGGAGCTGAGCTTCCTGTGAAATCTTATTTCCTTCAATCAATTGAATAAAAAACCAATTGTGAATTTGTATTCATGTACATTTTGGATTGAGCCATATGTGTGTTTTGTTTGAAAGATTGTGTGTAGAGCCTCGATTCACATTTGAACGAGATTGAGACTGCAAAATTCATATTGCAGAGTAAATAATGGACGACTAGGATAAAATCAGGAAGATTGATCAACGTTCCACAACATTTTGATGCATCGACATTTTCATATTTCTTGAATAGGCTTGAAATCCAAAAGTCCTGAAGTCTGGCATACATGGCATTTTTGGAATGGCGAGGAGAAGCGTCATATGGAGGAGAACAATCCATTGTCGATCATGATAGGATCGACGATGATCCTCTTTTAAATGATATCATCAAATGTTAAAAAGGGGACCCACAAGTTTATATCTAACCGTTAATGAAGAGTGTAGATCGATGATGTCGTGTGATCATGTACTAGTAATATATGGGGAGGTTAACACAAGGAGGTACGAGACCCCGTAGTCTGGGGCCTAAAATACATGGAATTCATTTATTCATCCACTTGGTTCCACATGTAGTTCCGACATGGCTCACACATGAATTTTTTTATAATAAATTGATGGAGGAGATTAAATATTTGATTTCGAAGATCAATGACCCTCATTGCAATAGACCATGGCCATTATATGTTTTAAGGTTTTGGAGGGCATAAAAAGTCATGACGTCCTGACGCCGATATGCGTCAGGTCCTGTAGTGGCCAACGCTTTGTACTGAGTTTTGATCAATGGTATAGAAAGAATTTGAGATCTAGATCAACATCCCAGATTGATCGTGTAATTCCATGCATGATCTCGTGGTTCTCAACATATGGTCATAAGATAAAGGAGTTTAGTGCCCAAAATTTAATCCCCCATTTCCAGTGTATGGTCTCATAGTGAAGGAAAAGAACTTGAGCATGTTTGAGGTAGTTTCAAATTTTTATTTTAATTCGAATACCTACTTAATTAAACAAATTCTAAGCATCGTTGGAGCTATAAGAGAGAGAAACAATCCAGATTGGTCATCAACTAGGGTTTTTTGGGATAGTATCCTCGCTTGTAAAAATCTAGGTACATGATTAGGTGTCCCTTCTTCACCTATCCAATATTTTATTATTCCATACCATAAATAGTATTCATATAACTATAAACTTAACTAATCAGTTGGAGATGGCTCCCTCCCCTTCCCTATTATTCCTCCAAGTCAGTTTCTGCACTAAAGGTTCTATATCACAAAGACCAACATCATCAATTTTGAGAAGGAAATCTTCCAACTTCCCCCCAAACCTCTCCTCGTCTCAAAATAATATTCATGTCCTTCCCACTATCACATTTTCCTTAATTCTGTTTTCCCAAGAAAACAAACCTAGAAAGAGTTCCTTGTCAAGAAAGGACCACATACATTGATGAAATGAAATACTACATCCAACTAAGGTTGGAAAAACTCCATGCAAATAGAAATTTGGAGAAAATAAATATTCATGACTTGCAGGGTCTTATACCAACCTACCACTAGACCCCCCTAGATTTCCTCATAGAGCTAAGGGATTTTGTAACCTTTCCAACCACAACCACAGGCTGAGAAATCCTACCACTAGAATGCCATTCAAGATGCTCTGATACCAAACTAGGACACACATGTCATTAACACACCAAAGAATGCACTTCTGGATCCAATTTGAAAAATATGATACCAACAACTAAATAAAGAAGCATGAAATAACACATGCAATTATCAAGATTCATGTTAAACTATAAAATAAAGAACAATATGCCATGCACAACAATAACCAATAAGTAGGAACATTAGTAATTCATATCTCATAGATAACAATCAACACATAACATAAATAATTACGTATAATCAGAGAAACACCATGATAGAGAGCACTTATCTTTAACAAAACCAATCACCAACTGGATATAGACCAAGGAAGTTCCACCCAACCTTAGACGTTGCTATTCCAAGTATGAACAACATGTCACCCTCAATACAGGCTATGAATCATCAAGGATGGGTTCCCGTATATCACTCATCTTCCCAAACTAGTCAACATTAAAACTCTCAAAGGTTTCTCAACACACAACAATCCAAAGTTCACCAACTCTCTTGTCTTATCTTGCACCACCCAATATTTTGAACCCCCTTCACTTCCATGTAGTCCCTTGGGGTTTCCACTTCCTTTTAATGCTCCATTGCATATGGTCAAGAATATCAATGCTATAACTCTCTAGGACTCACAGTTGTAACAAGGTTTATTAGAATTCCAATGCATCCATGCACTCGAGCATCAATTCATTGTTGGCTATACACTAGTTAATTACAACCAAGAAATAATGGCTCTTATCTTCCCCTAATTCATTTCCCATGCCCAAACCAAGATCAAGAATGAATGAAGAAAACAAAAATGAATGAGTGATTAACCCCCAAGACAATAAATAATGTGGCTTTTGTATCAAAGCACCCCAAGACCAGTATGGTATCCCTAGAGACTCATGCACCCCCTCATATGCCCCCCAACACAAAAATGGGTTTTAATTAATCAATCAAAGCATAAATACTTAGTCCCTCTCCCCCCCCGCCCTTTATTTTGGAATCATACCCCCCTACAACTCTTGTCCTTGTTCTTCCTGTAACCAATGATGTACTTTTATTATTATTAAAATGTTCAAAGAATTACGTTTCTTAGGCACTCTGACCCCTTTCAATGGTTTGAGAACTATGGCCTCTCAACAAATACACAATTACATTATTAAAATGAGGACTCAAAAATGGGTTATTACATTCACGTCCCTCTTATTTTAGCACTATCCTCTTTGCTTATATAAAATAGAAATAGAAATTTCAAAATTCTTCAAAACGTCATGGGTACTCTAACCACATGACATATTCATGTTCCCAGGTAGCATCTTCAGGACCGCAGTAGTTCCATTTAACGTTTACCAAATCTATGACTTGATCCCATATCATTTTGATGTTTTTGTCCAATATGCGCACCGGTTGTACCTAAAAGTCTCCCTCTGGCTCCACCTGAATCAAATGCTAATCAATAACATGGTTAGGATCATGCACATACTTTTTCATCAAGGGAAAATGAAATACATTATGAACATTCATGGAACAAGATAGTACAAGCATGTACGTGAATGTCCCTATTATGTCCAATATCTCAAATGGACCACAGAATTTGGTTGCTAGCTTTGTACAGCTACCGAAGTTTAATGAGCTCTTCTTGGGATTCACTTTCAAAAGCGCATGCTCTCCTAATTTAAACTCTCTAGTTGTCTTGTTCTTATCTGCATAACTCTTATGTCTATATTTTTTTTCTATCAATTTTTGCCTAATTTTAACCATCTGGTCTTCCATATCCTTGAGAAATTCCAGCCCAAGTACCACTTTGTTTGTTGGGTTGTCCCAACTCATTGGAGTATTTCATTTTCTACCATACAAAGATTCAAATGGGCTCATCTTCAATGAATATTGATACCCATTATTGTAGGAAAAATAAACCAAATGTAAATAATCTTCCCACTTAGATGGCTTATTCATCACATACATTCTCAATATGTCTTCAACAACTTTTTTGAGCCTCTCTATTTTCCCATCTGATAGTGGATGGTATGTTGTGCTAAAATTTGGATTTGTACCAAACACTTTAAATAATCTCCTCCAAAATTTTGAAGTAAACTTTGTATCTCTATTTGAGACAATTTCCTTAGGTATTGCATACAACATAACTATATACCTCATGTAAATTTCTACAATATTGGCTACTATATGAGTAATTTTCATAGGGACTAAATGAGTAGCTTTTGTCAATTTATCAACAACTACCATTATTAAATCATGTTTCCTTGTTGTATTGGGAAACATAGTGATAAAATTGATGGTTACCACTTCTCATTTCTTCTTTGGAATTGTAAATGGATGTAGAAAACCCGTTGGGTGTCTATGCCTGTATTTTACTCTCCAACATTCCAAACATCTGGAAATGTAATCAACAATATATTTCTTCATTCATGGCCAAAATAATTGGCTTCTTGTTGTTGCAATTATCTTTTGGTAACTAGGATGTCCAGTGTATGGGACATTGTACGCTTATTTTAGTACAAAATTCCTAAGTTCTCCGGAACTAGGAACATAAACTATGTTCTTATGCATAAGGAATCCATCCTCCTTAATCTCATACCCTTTGAATTTTTGTTTTACATTCTCTTGTTTTAAACCTTCTTTTAACTATAGGTAATGCTTGTATGCAATAACAACATCCAATTTTTTTCTCTTTAAATATGACTTGTGCATACTAATGGTTGTAGCATGCATGAGATGTACCCTTTTGTTGAGTGCATCAACAACTTTGTCCTGCTTTCCTTTGATATTTTTGATGTCAAAATCACACTCACTTGAAAATTCCAGCCACATTGTTTGTCTGGAATTTAAATTTGGTTTCTCAAAGAGATATTTTAGACCACTATGGTATGTCCTTAATTCAAATTTCTTCCACATTAAATGATGCCTCCACCTCTTCAAGGAATGAACTATGGAAACAAGATCCATATCATGCGTGTCATAGTTCCCTTCATGTTCTATAATCTTTGTGGACTCATAAATAATTACATGTCCATCTTAAGTGACGACTCCACCAAGTCCTTCTTTGCATGCATATGTCCAAACCACAAAATTCTCATTTGGGTCAACAATATTTAAAATAGGTGCATTAGTAAGTAATTCTTTGAACAAGTTAACATTCTCTTCATGCTTTGTTTTCCATGAAAACTTAGTTCCCTTATTTTGTAAAGAAGTGATGAGATGAGAAATCTTAGATAATCCTTCTATAAATCTCCTGTAGTATCTAGATAATCCTATAAAATATTTAATTTATGAAACATTCTTCAGTGTTGGCCATCCTATAATGGCCTCAATTTTCTTTCGATATACTATTATTCCTTGTTATGAAATAATGTTCCCTAAATAATGGATCTATTCTTGGTAAAAATAACACTTTATTATCTTGGCATACATAAACAACTTATGTCCCCTCAGTACTTGCAACACCAACCTCAAGTGAGGTTCATGATCTTCCTCGAACATAGAATAGATAAGTATGCCATCCAATAATACATTATACAATGACAAACTTATCCAAATAATTTCTAAATATGCCATTCATTAAGAACATAAAGATAGTCGGTGCATTGGTTAGTATAAATGGCACCACTACAAATTCATAATGTTCGTACTTGGTTCTAAAGGATGTCTTACTGATGTCTTATTTCTTGATTCTTACGTGATGGTATCTGGATCTCAATTCTATCTTTGAAAGTATGATTGTTCCATTTAGCTGATCAAAGAGATCATCAATTCTAGGTAGAGGGTATTTGTTCTTCATCATGGCTTTATTCAACCGTCTAAAGTCAATACACAACCTCAATGTTCCATCCTTCTTTTTCACAAAGAGTACTAATTCTCCCCAAGGTGAAACTTTTGGGCATATGTGCCTTTCTTCAACAATTCTTCCAGCTGCATTTGTTATTCCTTAAATTATGGTGTACTCATTTTTTAAGGAGTTTTTGATACTAGGAAATATCCTATCACTAAACAAATAGAGAAATTTATCTCTCTTTGGTGGGAATATAGGTATTTCTTGGAATACATCTTCAAATTATTTCAAAACTAAAATATTTTCAAGGCTTAGTCCTTTGGTATTTTCTAGTTCTTCTATGTGAGCTGCATACAATTGAATTTTCTGGTTATTCTAGATGAGCTTCATACAATTGAAAACCCTTCCTGAAACATCTCTTCAACTGTAAGGATGGAATATCCCTTATAGAAATGGGTCTTGGAGTTCCTTTCACAATGCTCTACATTCCTTCTTCATCAAGGCATGTAAATGTCTTGTCATGACAATCTAGGGAATCATGATGCTTGTCCAGCCAATCCATTATGGTTAGGATATCATAAGATCCTAATTGTATGAGATTCATATCAACAACTCCATTCACTCCATTCAGATTTATTGGACAACCTCTGACTGTCTCATTGGTCCTTATTTTGGTTCCAATGGCTAGATGAACCAAACTTGATTTTTTGAGATTACTTTTCTCCAAATGTAATATGTACACTACTTTAGGATCAATGTAACAATGGATTTCTCCTGAATCAATTAAAATATCAACATGATGATTCATGATCTTAACTTCCACTTCAATCATATGGGATTGGTATTCTACTTGTCGATATTATAAGGCTACATATATTCTTGGAATACTTTTACCCATGTCTTCTACTACAGTTCCTTCGTGGATGTTGTGAATGGTCTTCATTTTATCTCCTTTGTGAGGGAAATCCTTTTACATGTGGACTTCCTTCCATTCTCAAAATTCATTTGGTGGTCTTCCCATTTTTCCCAAGGAATCTTCTTTCTTGGCTTCTTGCTTAGCAGACTAATCTTATTGATTTGTATTTGTACTATTTCGGTTGAAAGAAGGTTCAAATACCTTACTTATATGATCATAATTATCCTTCTTCTTATCCTTCTAATACTTTTGCAAATATTCTCCTCCCTTTCCTTTCTCATATAGGTACTTATCCTTTTAATGGTTTCTATCAAATTTCTAGGCTATCATACTGAATCTTTTATTTATAAAATGATGGAAGTACACTAAAAAATCTTTGTATATTTACCTTATCATCCTTGATAAATCCCACATAATTCAACAATCCTAAGAAATTTCTTTCATATCCTCCCATGGTCATGCTCCCCATCCTGAGTTCAAATAACTCTTGCATGTTCTTGTCATAGTATTGCTCCAAAAGATACTCTTTCTAAAAATACCTATTGAGCTACTTCCAAGTGATCTTGTTCTCATTGATGTGTTCAAATTTATTCAATTGATCCCACCACATGACATATTTTCCATGCAAATGGTAAGTGACAATTATGGCTTCTATATTAGAAGAATATTTGTTCAACTAAAAATAATTTCTGATTCCAAGAAACTGGGTTTCAACATCATCTTCCCTTTCTATTTCTCCATCAAAAGATGGTGGCTTAAGCTTCCTCAGTTCTCCTTGTAAACCATCGCACTCATGTATTCTTATTTGATGTATGATTAGATACACTTTTGGACTACTCCTTGAATCCTCAGATGCATACGACTTCCTATCTGAGTAAGGAGGTGAGTGATGTCTATGAGTTCCACTGACCCTTCTTGAATGATTGGCTCTTATGTAGTTATATCTTCTTTCATAATGTATTCCTTCTTCCTGATGTCTTGAACCTGATCCATTCCTTTCTTATATTGGAAACTAATTTAGGATTTGCATGATTTGGGAATTTATCTGGTTTTTTTCTTTGATCGTCTTCTCATGATATTCTTTGTAACTTTGCAATTCTATTCTCAAAATTCTCATGGTCTATATTAATGTTTCTGGTTCCACTTTTTTCTTTTGACCATTAGATTTTGTGTCTGCATTTCCAACAATGATATTTTAACCTTTGTCTCCTCTCTCATGAATTAAGGCTTCCTCTCCTTCCTCCATTTCTCGAATCTGCATTCTTATCTTGAAATGATATGTTTATACCCTTAATTCTACAAGAAAGTGTGAATGCAACATAATTTATGGAAAAATATATGTTAATATATATATATATATATATATATATAT
>ML843635.1:9022-20438 GCA_009831015.1 Picea engelmannii | reverse complement strand
TTGACTATAATATCTACTACTCATAAATTTTTTATGAGTGCATAACTAGATTCCTTTCTCTGAGATATTTCTAATGACTATTTGTTTTCTCAATTATGGGATTGGAGAAAAAATTTATGCACTTCTAAAATTTTTGGCATTTTCCCCCTTTGCAGAGGTCCTTCAAGATGACATGGACTCCATGTGGACCCCTTCCAAGTGTGTTGGATGATGTGGAAAATGACACATATACTAACATGGCATTGACATGGCAGCTGTTGTGGCCACCAACCCACAAAAGCATCATGGTATCAATATGTCAATACTAAAACTAGCTTGGAAACTTTCGGGTGTCTCGTATGGGTCCACTAACCCACCAGGATGTCAACTAAGGAAAAAGGCTTCGTAAACCCTTACATTCTATGGGTCATATAGGGGTCCATCGAACCATCGGGAACACCTGGCACAGACTTCCCCCTTGAGATTTACATGTGAATATCGAGAACTTAGATCTCTTGACCTCTATATCTGACGATTGAGACTTAAGGTGTTGAGGTGGGGGTTGAGATAACATCTAGACACATGGTACCTTGTCCTTGTGACACATAGGCTAAACACAATGCTACACATGGAATTGATGTGTTATTGGCATGTATTTGACAAAGGAGATGATGTGGAACTGATCACCTGCCACCCTTTTCTTCCTACTAACATTTTCCTGTCTGACACGCCATCCACATGGACCCTTCCACGTGTGCTATATGTGGAAGATGACATGGCCACCAGACCACTAAGATATTTGGATGTCAATACCAAGCTTGGAAAAATTTAGGGGTCTGGTATGATCCCACTGGCCCATCAGGATATCAAAATGTTAATAATGAGCTTGGAAAATTTCAGGGGTCCAGTATGGGCCCACTTTTTGGACATATCTTGTCACTGATGTCAAAGTGGTCATGGACATGGTCAGTTATAGCGCAATAATAGAAAATAGTGAAAAAAAGTGTGCAAAATAACAGATAGTATGGCACAAAGTATGATGCACAGATAGAGGAAGTCGTGAAAGTATGAAAACAATAATGTATAGAAGGATCAAAGGATCAAAGGATCAATGCCATAGAAGAATACTAGGGATGACCTACAACATATTTTAGAAGTGAAGTACAACAAAGAACAATGCAATAGAGTAGATTGCGACAGATTTATCGGTCCTTGATTATGACTTGGAGTAACAGATTCAGGCACTACAGTGCGACGATGGATGTGTGATGCCTGCAGGGTTCCTTGAGCTAGTGCAACGAATGAAACAATGGAGTGTGATGAAACAAATTCGGTCACTTGTCAATGTCGTAGAAGAAAATATGCATAGTACCTTGAGCTAGTGTAATGAATGATGCAATAGACTGCGACGAAACAAGTGGAAGTTCAATACTCAAGTAAGCAAGTCACTAGGGTACGCTCACAGTCTTGTGGGGTGACTGGGAAAGAACACTACAGGGAAATTGAAACAAGTTGAAGACGTGTGACTTGCATTTTTTACTCCTATTCTATTTGTGTATTGGGCACTCTGTAAACCATAATGTAAATGATTGTGTCAATTTTGATGAGATGTAATATTTGGTCCATTTTATTTAGTCAAAGAATGTCCACCCGTAATTGAACAATAAATATTCTTAATTTAGACAGAAGGATATCCACATATAACTAACCGGACTTTGAAGTGGTCAATATATGTCCACAATATAACGTTTATGCATCCACATACTTAATTTAGACAAAAGTTTTTCCACATATAACTAACTGGACTTTGAACTGGCCAAAATAGGTTCATAATACAATCGTTATGCATTCACATATAGTTAGTCAAACTCAGGAAAATACATTATAAATAGAGATGTGTGTTTATAGACTAAGTGTTTATGCATAGAGAGGAAAAATATCATGTAAATTTGATAAATATTTAATTGTGTAAGAATGTTTTTGAATACAGGGAAGAAGGGTGGCATAAGGGAGAGGATTGGTGTCTTCACTCTACAGGTTGGTTCCTGAGAGGATTGGTTTCCTCATCATTTGTAATAGGTTGGTGCCTAAGAAGATTGTTTTCCTCATTATTTGCAACAGGTGGGTGTATGTAAAGATGAAAGATTATAAATTGTAAGTTGGTGCTTGTAGAATAACATAAAGAAATATGTTCAGTGGTTTTCTCCTACAATGGGTTTCCACATAAAATTTCTAGTGTACTTTGTTTTCTGTGTTGTTTTTATTTCTGCATGCATTGATGATTAAGTAAGCACTTAAAAATAATATTAAATCTTTAAGGAAAACAAAATTGAAGAAGATTGATACAGTACTGATTCACCCCCCCCTCTCAGTATTACTGTAAATCTCAACAATTGGTATCAGATATAGGTTCCTTCAGTTACATCCAAACAATTGGAAGGAATATTACATAGAAAATATGGCAAGTCGAGAATCCTCATCTTATTCAACCAACCTCCTCTATTCAACGGAATAAATTTTCCCTTTTGGAAAATCAAAATGAATACCTACTTGATGTCTCTTGGTATGGAAGTATGGAAGATCGTGGTAGATGGTTATAAAATCCTGACAACTCTTCCAACTGATGGATATGGTAAGAAAAATTATTGCATTAATGCAAGAGTTATGAATGTTATCCAAGGTGGGATTGCATAATTTTTTTTTATGAAAGTAATGCATTTGGAATCCGCAAAGTAAATATGGGACAAACTGGTAAACAATTATGAAGGAGATGAGAACATAAAGTTGGCCAAAATTCAAGCTCATAGAATGCAATTTGAAATCCTAAGGATGAGTGAAGATGAAAATATTTCAGTTTTCTTTGTTATAGTAGATGACAATGTGAACACTATGAAGGGGCTAGGTGAGAATATTGAAGAAACTATTGTAGTTCAGAAGGTATTGCGATCTGTATCCTTAGGACTTGATGTGAATATTTATTCTATAGCAGAAATGCATGAACTATATAAACTGACTATGGATGGGCTCCATGGAATATTGACTGCTTATGAGATGACAACCAGGAAAGAACAATCATATCTTAAGGATGCAATATTCAAGGCATCAACGTCTCAAAATCATTATTCATCTGAACAATTATGAGATGAATAAGAAGCTAACTTTGTAAGGAAACTAACAAGGGGCTCCAAAATGTATAAAGGTATTCTATGATTCAAATTATTTCATTGTGGTAAATTTGGTCATTTTACATCCAAATGTCCTTTCAAAGAAAAAAACACCAATGGAAAAGGAAGAAAATACAAGGATAAACCTAGGGAGTTTAAAAAGAAAAAGTATTTTAAAAGGAATATTTTCTATTCAAGGGAGGATAACAACAACTCTTCAGATAATGAAGAAGAATAATATGAGCCAGATACAACTCAAGATGAAATTTTTTTGATGGTTTTAGAGAAAAAAATACACAATCAAGAAAAAAATAGACACAAAAGAGTGTGAAGTTGTAATTGACATGGAAGGAGAACTCATTATTTCTCTAGAGGAAATCTCTCGGCTCAAGAAAAATAATAGATTAATAAAAGAGAGGTTATGGATTTATAACGAAAAAGACAACGAGATTAGAAAATATATAATCTTAAAAATCTAGTTAGAGGAGGCCAAAAGAAAGGAATAAATATTGATGAATTAGATAAAATAAAAGGAGAATATCTATGAAACAATAGAAGCAGAAATAGTATCCTAAAGAAAAGATCTAGGGAATTCCAAGACTCAAATGAATATCAAATTTGTAAGAGGATCCAAAATTCTAGATAACGTTCTCAACAATCAGAGATTAGTAGATGAGAAGACAATACAGGGATACAAGGAAAGTTTGAACGTTGTCAAAGGTGAGTCAAGCATCAACAAGTCAACTACTGATAATCCCACAAACTATGTCAATGCTCTCAAAAGAAACAACAACTAGCCTAACAAGTCAGAAAATGAAAAGAAGAAGCAATCAGAACTGGATCATCCCAACCATGCAAACAAATATGAAGCAAGGAAGCAACAGACACCAAAATCGTATCAAGTTGGCAGACAAAGACCAATCCATTCAAGTAAGTTCTTCATTCCAAGGCATCCAATTTTTTTCTATGGACATTTTTTCTCTTTTGGTAATTTTGGACATAAGGCTATGAGTTCCAGGACTTTTAGATATAATAGAAATGTAGGAATGAGATTCAATAAACCTCAGGTTGCTATGGTTCAAAATTATTTCAATAATCCCTTCTCCCCTTTACTGAAAGAACTCGAGTACCACACATGCAATAATTTTGGACACAAGGAAAGTGAATGAAAAAGAAATATGTTTCCTAGCTTTAATCAAGATAAACAAGAAAATTTACCAAGGTTTGGAGGAAGAAAAATAAAAACAAAGAATCATGTGGACTAGCTCTGTATGCCAAAAATCAATAAAAATAATGGTATATTGACAGTGGATGCTCCAAGCGCATGACAGAGACAAAAGTAAGTTTGAATTCCTAACTAAAGAAAAAAGTGACAATTTTATGTTTGGAAAGAATGCTCCAACCATAATTAGAGGAAAGGGAACTGTTATACTAGATGAAGATAAGAAGAGAAATACCAAAGAAAACAAGGTGTTGTATGTAGATGGTCTAAAACATAACTTGTTGAGTGTAAGTCAAATGTGTGACCAAGGACACACTATTCTCTTTCATTCAAAAGGATGTAAAGTAATGGACATGAATATAGGGAAGATTGTTGTAAAGGCAGTCACAACTTCAAGGAATGTGTATGTCCTAGAAGAAAGAAAAGAAAACTATTGCATTAGTAAAACTCATGAGAGATATCTTTGGCACAAATGACTAGGTCATCTTATTCTTAATCAACTTGTAAATCTAGGAAGAAAATATGTTGTATGAGATATGACGAAAATTTTCAAACCTGAGAATATTGTCTACAAGTCATGTCAGTTTGGAAAGCAATCAAGAGTTCAATTCAAGGAAAGAGAAAAATCCACCACTCGGCTTCTTGAGTTAATCCATACACATCTATGTGGCCCTACTAGTACACAATCACCACAAGGTGAAAAATATTGTATATTGCATATTGATGACTATACCAAGATGACTTGGGTTGGATTGTTGAAGCATAAATTCGAGGCTTTTGAAAAAAATAAAATATTCAGAGTGTAGGTAGAAAATAAAATGGACTTAAAAATGAAATGTCTAAGGTCATACAGAGGAGGAGAATTCACATATGACGAATTCAACAATTATCATGAAAAACATGGGATCAAGAGACAATTTTCTATTGCAAGAACCCCTCAACAGAATGGAGTTGTAGAAAGGATGAATAAAACATTTCAAGAAATGGCGAGGGCCGTGCTTGATGAATCAAAAGTACCTAATACCTTTTGGGGAGAGGTTTTTCAAATTGCTATCAACATTCTCAATAAATCTCACATAAAATTAAACAACAATAAAACCCCTTATGAGCTATGGCATGGTAGATCAACATCAATAAATCATTTCAATATATTTGGAAGCAAATTCTACATTAAAAGAAATAAAGACAACTTGGGTAATTTTGATTCTAGAGCCAATGAAGATATCATGTTAAGATACCCCTCCAAAAGAAAAGGGTACAAGTGCTACAAAAAAAGACTCCACAATATAGTTGAGAGAATAGATGTGAAAGTAGATGAAGGACCACTTCATCCAGTAAGACACCAACACCATGATGATTCATATGGTGAACCAATCATGAATGAACCAAAATATGACGAAATGATTGGGTATCGGGAACAAGAGTATTTAGAGGAATATGAGAGAATGGAAACACCATAGCCAAAGACTCCATCAAGGTATGTTCAAAAATATCATCAATAAAGTCAAATTCTTCAAAACAAGGAAGTGGGTGTACAAACTAGAAGAAAACTTATAGATACATTTAGCTCTACAAATTTTTCAATGTTGTCCATGAGTGAACCCAAAAAGTTTATGCAAGCAAGTTAGGATGACCACTGGGTCAAAGACATGAATAAATAACTACACCAAATAGAGAAAATAAGACTTGGGATCTCGTTCCAAGACCCAATAACAAGAAGGTGATTGGAACTAAATGGGTATACAGAAACAAGTTGAATGAACATGGACAAATAGTTAGAAACAAGGACAGACTGGTATGCAAAGGGTTCAACTAGAAGGAGTAGACTTTGAAGAAAAGTTTTCCCATGTTGCAAGAATTGAAGCTATCATGATGGTTTTGGCTTTTTCATGCTACATAAAATTCAAAGTTTAACAGATGGATGTCAAATCATTCTTTTTAAATGGTGACCTAGAGGAAGAAGTTTATGGGGAGCAATAAAAGGGTTTTCAACTAAATAACAAAAATGATTATGTCTTTTGATTAAAGAAAGACTGGTATTGGATAAAATAGGCTCCAAGCGCTTGTTACTACCGATTGGAAAACTATTTTCACCAGGAAGGATTTCAAAATAGAGTGGCTGATAGCAAATTATACATCAAGGCTAAAGGTAATTAACTGTTAATTATGGTAGTATATGTTGATGATATTATTTTTGGAAGTAACATTGAATTAATGAGTAATAAGTTTGCAGTTGCAATGAAACAAGATGTTTACATGTCTATGTTGGGGAGACTCTCTTTGTTTCTTGGTCTATAGATTCATCAATCAGAAAGAGGAATTTTCATTTCTCAAAGTAAATATCTCAAGGAAAGCTTGAAGAAATTTGGCATGGAAAATTGCACACCAGTAATCACTCCTATGACTACCATTTGCAAACTCAACAAAGATGAAGATGCTCTAGAAATAAATCAAACCATGTACAAATCTATGATAGGCAATTTACTCTATCTCACATATTCAAGGCCTGACATCACACAAGCAGTCGGTTTGGTAGGAGGGTTTCAATCCAATCTTAAGGAAACTCGTGTCCTTGTGATTAAAAGAATATTTAGATACTTGCAAGCCATTGTTGATTATGGGTTGTGGTATCCAAAAGACACATACCTAATTCTCAGATCTTATACAAATGAAGACTGGGCAGGGAGTATTGATGATATAAAAATAACTATTGGAGGTGCATTCTTGCTTGGTAGTTGTTTAATGTCTTGGATCAACAAGAAACAAACTTCCATTTACCTTTCTACATATGAAGTCGAATATATAGATGTAACATCCCGATGTACTCAAGTATTGTGGATAAAAAAAATTCTCAAGGATATTCAAGTTCCTTGTGATCAACATGTCACCATCATGTGGGACAATACCAGTTCTATCAATATCTCTAAAAACCTTGTTCAACACTCTAATACTAAGCATATCCCAATCAAATATCAGGTTCTCAGAGAATAGATCTAGCATCAGATGGTTAAATTAGAGTATGTTCCTTATAATGAAAAGATTGCAGATACTTTTACTAATCCATCACCAAGAGAATCATTTGAGTCTCTTAAACAGAGGTTGGGTTTGATCTCGTCTTCCTTACTTCATTAATAAACACATTGTACTACTTCTACAGGTGCCCCATTTGATGATGTATCAGGGGCAAGTCATATTGTTGTTAATATTTACCTTAATCATAAAAATAAATTTTATTTTGTGGAGATGCACATAGTAGAAGTTTTCAATAGTTCTCGGTGGTATTCTTTTTTAGGGTGGTTTTGTGCACGTACAGAGTTCTGTGTGGTTCTTTGGTTCTATTTTTGGAGGTGTGTACAGAGTATAGGAGCATGTTTTCACACAAGATACCGGAGGTCCTTCTTCCCAGGGGGAGAATCTACAAAGTCTCTCTTTGTCATTGATGTCAAAGGGGGAGAGTAACAAACAAAAAAATCTAACCCGGATGTTGATACACATTTGAAGGGGTACAAACTTAGCATAAAGGCCATTGATTTGGCAGTTGCGCAAATTGAAAGGGGGAACAACTTAGCATAAATTCCATTGATTTGGTAGTCGGGATCTTTTGGTTGCCATCAATGACAAATGGGGATTTTGTTGCACATATGTTGTCATTGATGTCAAAGTGGTCCTAGACATGGTCAGTTATAGTGCAATAACATACAATAATGGAAACAAAAGTGTGCGCAATAACAAACAGTATGGCACAAAGTATGACACACAAACAGAGGAAGTCGTGAAAGGATGAAAAAAACAATGCACAGAAGGATCGAAGGATGAAAGGATCAATGATGTAGAAGAAGATAAGGGATGACCTACGACGCAATTTAGAAGTGAAGTATGACGGAGAAAAATGCAATGGAGTAGATTGCAATAGATTTCCCTATCCTTTATTGCGAAGTGGAGCGACAGATGATGGTACGATAGAGTGATGATGAATGTAGGCTACCTTGAGATAGTGCAACGAATGATGCAGTGGAGTGTGATGACACAAAGTCGATCGCTTTTCAATGGCATAGAAGAATATTTACATAGTGCCTTAATTTAGTGTGAGGAATGATGCAGTAGACTGCAACAAAACATGTGGAAGTTCAACAGTCAAGTAAGCAAGTCGCCAAGGCACACTCACAGTCTGGTGAGGCGACTAGGAGAGAACACTGCATGACAAGTGTGACAAGTTGAAGACTTGTGACTTTAATTTTGCGCTCCTATTCTATCTATGCATTGGGCGCTCTGTAAACTAGAATGTAAATGGCTACGTCAATTTTGATGAGATGAAAGATTTGGTTAGTTTGATTTAGTCAAATAATGTCCACTCGTAGTTGAACAAGACATATTCTTAATTTAGACAAAAGTGTGTCCACATATAACTAACTGGACTTTGAAGTGGTCAAGATATGTCCACAATATAACTGTTACGTATCCACATACTTAATTTAGACAAAATTTTGTCCACATATAACTAACTAGACTTTGATCTGGTCAAAATATGTACACAATACAATTGTTATGTATTCACATACAGTTAGCCAAACTCAGGAAAAGACATGATAAATAGAGATGTGCGTTGATTGAGTAATTGTTGATGTAAAGAGAGGAAAAAGCTCATGTAAATTTGAGAAAGATTTAATTGCGTAAGAATTTTTTTGAATATAGAGAGGCAGTGTGGTGTAGGGGAGAGGACTGGTGTCCTCACTGTACAGGCTGTTTCCTGACAGGATTGGTGTCCTCATCATTTGTAACAGGTTGGTTCCTGAGAGGATTGTTGTCCTCATCATTTATAACAGGCTGGTTCCTGATAGGATCGGTGTCCTCATTATTTGCATTAGGTGGGTGCGTATCGAGCTGAAAGATTATAAATTGTACGTTGGTTCTTGTAGAAGAACATAAAGAAAGATGTTCAATGGTTTTCTCCCGCATTGGGTTTCCATGCAAAATTTCTGGTGTACTATGTTTTCTGTGTTGTTTTGATTTCTGCATGCATTGATGATTAATTAAGAACTTCAAAATACAATTAAATCTTTAAGGAAATGAAAATTGAAGAAGATTGATACAACATTGATTCAACCCCTCTCTCAGTATTACTGTAAATATCAACATCACTAACCCTCCGAGCTCAATGTCCCTACTTCCTCAATATTGACTCACAATTTGATATAACCACCATCCCACTGGGGAAAAAGATTACATCATGTGTGGTATTTGTATGGTTATGTGACTCTTTCGTTCTTTAGGAATAAGTAATACATGGTTCCCCTTTTGCTTATAAATAGTTCATTTGACCCTCCTCATATGCATGTTGGATAAAGATTTAACGTCAACCATTGATCAAGGACTCCTAGATCCATGCAAAGTCCTGATCAATGGCTCTTGTGCACTAGTTTCTTACCTGTCAAACTGTCAACTCTACCATTTAGATCACAAATGAAGATATTGCTTGGAGGTTAGGGGTGTGGAGGATCAACTTGGATCTAGTCCCCATGGTTGAAAAACAAAGTTTAAACCACAAAATTTCCCCATTTGGTGCTTCCCAAGCCATTAATTTCATTTCACTTCCAAAACTTTTGTCCTTTGATGTAGCAGACCCCTTCAAAGGCCCGATATTGTAAACCAATAGCTCAGATACCAATATGTAACCTGCCTAGCCACCACCATAGGTCGGGCACGCCTACCACTAGAAGAAACTTCAATATGATTTGATACCAAAGTGTGACACACCCGTCACTAACAAACCCAAGAATGCAGTTTTTGAGTCAATTCAAAAAAAATGATACCAACAACTAAATAAAGAAGTATGAAATACCACATGAAGTTATCAATATTCATGTTAAACTATAAAATAATTAAATATTTGCAATGCTTAGCAATAACCAACAAGAAGACACATTAGCAATGCATATCTCAGAGATAATAATCAATACATAGCGGAAATAATTATGTATAAGTAGAGAAACACCATGAGAAAGAGAACTTATCTTTTACAAAACCAATCACCAATTGATTGCAAACCAAGGACATTCCACCCAACCTTAGACACTAATATTCTAGGTCTCAACAATAGGTCACCCTCGAGCCAGGGATATGTATCCACAAGGAGGGGTTACAGGACAACAGTCAGTACTAAAGCTCTCAAAGGTTTCTCATCACACAACAATCCAAAGTTCACCGTATCTCTTCTCCCATTCTACATAACCCAAGAGACAAAACCCACTTCATTGCCATGCAGTCCCTCAGGTTCTCCACCTCCTTTTAGGGCTCCAATGCATCTAGTCAAGAATCTCAATGTTGGAACTCTCGAGGACTCATAGTTGTGACAAGGTTTATCGAAATGTTGATGCATCCATGCACTGAGTCATCGATTCATTGCATGATATACACTAGTTACTTACATCCAATAAACAATAGCTCTACTCTTCCCTTGATTCATTTCCCATGCATAGGACAAGAGCAAGAATGAATGAGGAAAATAAAAATGAATGAGTGATTAACCCCCAAGACAATCAAGAACATGGATTTTGTATCAAAGCACCCCAAGGCTAGCATAGTCTCCGCGAGAGACTCATGCTTCCCCTCATTACCCCCTATCACAACCATGGGTGATAATTAATTAATCAAAATAGAAAGGCTTAGTCCCTTAGTTCCCTTCTCTCTCATTGAATCACAACCCCCTATAACTCATGTTTTTGTCCGTTCCATAGCCAACGATGTACTTATATTATTATTAAAATGTTCAAAGCATTACATTTCCTAGGCACGTCAACCCCTTTCAATGGTTTGAGCACTATGGCCTCTCATCAAATACACAATTACATTATTAAACAGGGGACTCAAAACCGGGGTATTACAACTGGAAAACTCCACCAAGGGAGGGTAGACAATAATATATATTTTTCTAAAAACTCCACCCTATAAGAGTAGATAATAGTTGACATTTTTCCTTTGTGGCCTCATGTATCAATTCTTGAATCAACAATATGTCTAGATTATTAGTTGCAACCAACCTCTTCAAGTGTGC